>MJUT01025687.1:0-20556 GCA_002080005.1 Gigantidas platifrons
ACATCACAAGAAGAATTCGATGATATCAAAAGTGTAATCAGAAACCGTAAATCGAAGAAAAACAGACAACACAATTGCCAAAAGACAAACAGTGACTCGTAAAACACTACACAGAAAACACAAAGTCGACTTGTGTCTCTAGTCTAGAAGACAGGTTTGAAAAATATTATAAACAGATAATGTAATAATAACAAATGATACATTCTATAAAAATAATATTTGAACTGAGATGCTGTTCAAGATTTATTTGTAATTGACAAGGAAGTAAATAATGTGGTTCACAAAACATTGTTTCTTGTGCAAAGTTCGAGGTTCGAGTTAGATAGAAATATTTTCATTAAAAAAGAGTAATAAGACGACAATAGTTTATCTTTTAAGGAAGTACTGTCATCAAAATATAAACCAAATTGTGTTTATTTATATTTATTGTGATTGTGTAGCTTCTTCTCCTCGACGTAAACAAAGCCATGGTCTTCGTCATTATACATCTCCTATATGTCATGATGTTTCACTAAATGACCTTCTACCATTTATACAGAAATCGTTGGGTATGTATCACATTCGCTCGAAACTATGTTACTACCCTTTTGAAAACTACAAGCATTGTACAAGTCATGTTTGGTAAACCATGTTACAAATCAGAATTCAACTGAATACAAACTTTTAGCTAAGGTCTTGGATATTTCTGGTCACGGACTTTACAAACCTGTTCGTATTAAGAATGATGAGTGAAAAAGGACCATGTGTGCATGAGTGAAAAGGACCATGTGCGCATGAGTGAAAAAAGTAACAACTTTCCGTTTTTCTCCTACATATTTTTGGACTATTCTTCGATTCTAAAGTGTATCTAACCGTATTTTTCAACTGATAAATTGGACAATTGAATATTACATCGATTTAGCCGATAGTATGTGTGAAATGTGTCTATAAACAGTGTTTGGTCGGCGGGAAGTTATCAAGTCATCAGAGCTCAGTTTGTTTATATCAACAAAGATGGCGGCGCCCACAGGCCCGCTCCAGATCATCCTAACGTTCCTGTGTTTAGTGAACATTCTTAAAGTAAGAGAAAATATTATTGATCCTTTGACTCCAGTACATCAAGTAAGTCATTTTATATCATCCATATCTTTCTGTGCAGAGACAAATCGAAATCTTCGTAAAAAACTAAATTTACCACAGAAAAAACCACCTGCCAAAATAACTATCATGTTAGCAATCATTCTCTCAGGAGATATACAGGTGAATCCTGGACCAATCATCAATACACTAGACAGAAGCTCTGTCTATCCGTGTGGTTCATGTGAAGAACCAGTGAACTGGGAACATAAGCGAGCCTTATGTTGTGACAACTGCAGTCTATGGTACCATTCAAGATGTCTAGAGGAAAGTTCTAATAAGATCGATCTCTTAGGGCACTCAAATGTATCATGGATTTGTGTAAAATGTCGAACGCAAAATGTCGATAGCTTCACATACCATCATTATGAGTTAGACACATTCAACCGTTTTAGTGTCCTCAGTAACATTTCATCAATACCATCAATTGATTCATCATTTAGCCCCACCGCATTCAGCAGTCCAAAACCGAATTGTTATGACTTTTCTAATATTTCAGAATCCGATACAAGCGGTATTCAGCCTAAGACAGCACAGGCCAAGAAAAAACAGAATCTAAGAATTCTGATAATAAATTGCCAAAGTATTCGCAACAAGAGAACAGCACTTTCCGAAAGCGTTGATTATTTAAAACCGGATATCATCATTGGAAGTGAATCATGGCTAAGTAAAGAAAATACAAATAGTGAAATTTTTCCAGATGGCTTTCAAACAAACGTGTATCGGAAGGACCGAAATAAGAACGGTGGCGGTGTATTTATTGCAATACATGACAACATACAGGCAAATACAGTAGAAGTGGATGATGGCAACTGTGAATTGGTATGGGCGGAGATTCAGACTAAAGGTAAATCTATTGTCATAGGTTCCTACTATAGACCACCCAGTGCCACTATTGACAGTTTACAACACCTGTCACTGTCAACCAGCCAAATTCTAGAAAAAAAGGACAAACACATTATTATTGGCGGTGATTTTAATCTACCCCACATAAACTGGGAACAAAACATAGTTAAATCTTGTGCTACTCAGGCTGCACAACATAGTGAACTTTTGGATATCCTAGATGAACATGGATTGGAACAATTACAACGTAAACCAAGTAGGAAAGACAACATATTGGATTTGTACATTACTAATAACTCAAGCTTAGTAAAGGAGTGTGACACGGTTCCTGGCATCTCAGACCACAATATGATAATAATTGATTCCGACATAAAACCTTCCTATAACAAACCAAAGAGAAGGACGATACATTTATTTAAAAAAGCAAATGTCGAAAAGGTGAAACAGAAAATAAGAACATTGAGCAACAAAATAATAGAAATGAACAGCACAGTTGAGGAAAAATGGTCAGAATTAAAGCAAGGTATAGAAGATATCATGAAAAAGGATATTCCCTCAAAAATGACATCAAAACGACACAATCTACCATGGATAACACACAAGACACGTAAGCTGATTAATCGAAAACACAAACTTTTCCAACGTGCTAAGAAAACAAATAAAGAAGAAGACTGGGGAAAATATCGGAAAGTAAAACGTATAACACAGAAGGAAACTAGACAATCGCAATGGAATTATGTAAATAATATAATGGAAAAATCAATGGAAGAAGGGAACAATAAGAGCTTCTGGAAATACATTAAAAGCCGCAGGAAAGATAACATCGGAGTGGCCGGAATAAAAGAAAACGGAGTCTTACATCATAACAGTGAAACAAAAGCCAACCTACTAAATAAACAATTTCAGTCCGTGTTCACGAAGGAAGACCCGAAAGAAAAACTACCAACATTACCACAATCAAATTATCCGTCCATCTCAGATATAATCATCAACATTGAAGGGATAGAAAAACTATTGAAAAATATTAACATCAGCAAAGCCAGTGGCCCGGATAACATCCCAAATTGGATATTAAAAAACTGTGCATATGAAATAGCTCCATGCATCGCAAACATATTCCAGCTTAGTTTAGATACAGGTACTTTACCATATGACTGGAGGGATGCAAATATATCCCCTGTATTCAAAAAAGGAGACAGGCACACAGCTAGCACCTACAGACCGATCTCATTGACAAGTGTCTTGTGTAAAACTCTTGAACATATTATCTGCCGTCACATCCTACAACATCTGGAACGATATAACATCTTAACTTCTCTGCAACATGGCTTCAGATCAGGACACTCATGCGAAAGCCAGCTTGTAATCACCATGCATGACATAATGAAGACATTTGACCTTAAATCACAAACTGATCTTGTGATACTGGACTTTAGTAAAGCCTTTGATACTGTGCCTCATAAAAAGTTACTGCACAAACTAAACAGCTATGGCATAAATGGAAACACTCACAAATGGATAGGAAAATTTTTGACAGCTAGGAAACAACAAGTCGTTATTGATGGAGAAAGATCAAGACCATGCTCTGTAGATTCCGGAGTCCCACAAGGAACGGTCCTCAGATGACTGCTTACTGTATCGTTCGAACAAATCCATCAATGATCAAATACAGCTACAACAAGATCTACAGTCACTCGAAAAGTGGGCAACTACATGGGGTATGAGGTTTAATGCAACCAAGTGCTACCTTATGAGAATCAACAGATCTAAGAACCCTTTGACTTTTGACTACACACTTGATAACCACAACTTAGAAAAAGTAACTGAAAATCCGTATTTGGGCATCACTATCAGCGATAACTTGAAATGGAATACTCATATCAACAAAATATCCAACAAAGCATCACAAATTTTAGGCTTCATTCGACGAAATCTTCGACACTGCACCAGCAACCTTAAACAAACAGCTTACATATCACTTGTCCGGTCAGTAATGGACTACTCTTGTGTTGTATGGGACCTTACCTCAGGAAAGACATTGACAAACTTGAAAATATCCAACGACGAGCGGCCCGTTTCGTAAAAAATGATTACCGCAGGGATAGCAGCGTAACAGCCATGCTTCAGGACCTTAAGTGGCAGCCTCTAGCAGACAGACGTAGGGACCAACGATTGATCCTGCTCTACAAGATCATCAATGACCTGGTAGCAATCCCCGCCGATCAACACATTCAGCCAAACCCGAGACCCTCGAGAAATAGACACACAAAGACATTATTAATTCACACCTGTAACACTGACATTTACAAACACTCATTTATACCGCGTTCTACTATTGATTGGAATTCCTTACCTGAAGCTACAGTTACCAGCAAAACAGTGGACAGATTTAAAGCAGCTCTCCCGAAGCGCGACTAAAAACTTACATGCGCACACACCCCTGAAGGACTTTTACTCAGAATTGAGTTAATCTTCAGAAACCATACAGATAAAGATACAGATGAAATAGACAAACGTTCCTTTCCGAAATTGTCGTTTGCCAACAAAGGTCTTGAAGGCATTAACTTGGGCAATATCCTTCATCACAAATCCGTCAAATCTAAAATTCCACCATATTTTAAGGACCAGTCCGTACCTATTATCTCGTATGCTTATACCATACTTATAGCAACAAAAATATTTAATTACAAACACGTGTTGTATGATCTCAATATTGACGATTTAAAATCAAAGCCTCCTGATTGCACCTGTGCAAGCTCCCCATTCATATATAATCCGGCTGGCCGCGTTATAATTGTTGACCTTAAAATAATAAACACCTCGCTACGAGATACCTTGACCTACACCTCGAAATTGACAGTTAGGGCGATTAAGAACGAAACTTTACGACAATAGAGATGATTTCAATTTTCCCATTGTGAATTTTCCATTTATATGTAGCAACATTCCAAAAGCACCTGCATATGGAATATATACATCTCAGTTGATACGATATTCCAGAGCTTGTGGTTCCTATCAGGATTTCTGCGATAGAGGGTTGCTGTTAACAAGGAAGCTATTTAATATTTATATTGTAAAGCACTTTTTTAATCAGTTTGCTGCATCTGTTAGGGTAATGCTGTTTTTATATTTATGAGAATATTTATAAAAATGGTCTGATTACCAACCGGAATTGTATTGTATTCGTGTTATTGCAAATGCATATGTTATGTGTATTAACATTAAAACGCCATCTATTAACCATAAAGTTCTTAGAGAAATATAATTATCGACTCCTGGCGGCTATTCATTCTAATTACAATCTCATGTTAGAAGCTTTGGATATTATGATATTTAAAGCCACTTTCAACAATATATCAGTTAAATCTTGCCGGTCAGTTTTTATTGGTGGAAGAATCCGGAGTACCAAAATAATATTTGCAAACAAGCTAACTTATCTAATAATATATTATTTCAGTCGTTAAGATTAAAATTACAACCAAGGAATTACAATCGTGTTCTCTATACTAAACTCAACAGAATGAAGCTACTTGTTAGTCTAGTATGAGAAGCATGTCCTAGTATAATGCAGAACCGTAACTCTTATGGTCTTTGTGTGACCGTAGAACTATGGATTTGACCCGTTTAACAACTTTTGTGATTTCGACCTCAACGCGATTCCCATATTTGGTTAACAATTTCACTTTAAAACACCTTGACCTTATTTGATGGAAAAGTGGCTGGCGTCTGGTGATCTTCCCGTTCATCCATCCGTCCGTATATCGTTGAAATATTATTGAAAGTGGCGCTAAACATCATAGCACTAACCCTTAAAATAACTTTAATTATGGATACAACGGTAAACAGGAAGGATGCTTCCTTGAAAATGAGGATAGAACAAATTAATTGGATATTGATGTTTCTTATTATCAATTTGAGAACCAAAACAGGTCACGGAATGTGCAACGCATAATGATGGATAAAAGCTATATTTATGGTTCCATAGAAAGTGTCATTTATGTAATTTGGAAATAAGCATTGTTCCTTGTGCGAAGTTCGAGTTAGATAGAAATACTCATATTAAAAAAACAGTAACAAGACGACAATAGTTTATCTTTTAAGGAAATACTGTCATCAAAATATAAACCAAATTGTGTTTATTTATATTTATTGTGATTGTGTAGCTTCTTCTCCTCGACGTAAACGAAACCATGGTCTTCGTCATTATATATCCCCTATATGTCATGATGTTTCACTAAATGACCTTCTACCATTTATACAGAAATCGTTGGGCATGCATCACATTCGCTCGAAACTATGTTACTACTCCTTTCAAAACTACATGCATTGTACAACTCATATTTGGTATACCATGTTACAAACCAGTCAACAATTTCAATTTAAAACACCTTGAGCTTTTCTTATGGAAAAGTGGCTGGCGTCTGTCGATCTGTCCGTTCATCCATCCGTCCGTATGTCGTTGACTTCAAATTCGCCATAAGAACTGCATGGCCAGCCACTAATCTAATCACAATTGTTCCTTTAATGGTCAAACCGCATCAGTGGCGTAATGGTTAGCGTGCTCGCCTCCTCGAGTGCAGTAGATTGGGGGTTCGAGACCCGATCGGGTCAGACCAAAGGCTATACAATTGGTATTTGTTGCTTCTCCGCTAAGCACGCAGCATTAAGGAGAAAGAAAAGAGCAAAGACTGGTTGGCTCGGAATCAGAATAATGTGTCCAAGTGGAGCGACATGTCTACCCGCAAACTGTTGTTTCAGTGAACTAGCCCTATAAAAATAAAACTCAGCGTGTTAGTCTAGAACAAATCGGACCTAATAATCATCTCATTGAAAATTAACTTGTTCTCGCCATGATTTCGCTGGACAATTGCTCTAGTGGTCTCGTGTTGTATCTATGTGAAACGGTTGGAAATCTTGACCTCTGTCTGTCCGAGAAATCATCGACTTATTCTCGTGAACCACTGCATTTGTAGTCACCAGACTTGTCCTAAGTGCTCATCTGGTGGTTCAGGAGAAGTGCTACTTTTTGGAGTGATTCGAAATTCAAGGTGACCGCCTGGCCTCTGCCTGTCGGAAACATTTTTGACTCCATTTCCAGAAAAAAAACCATCATTCTAAGTCACCAGACCTTCCTGAAATATTTCTTCAATGTGTTTCTTCTATGGAAAAAAAACCTTTAATTCAGCTGTATCATCATATAGGATGATATATACATTTATTTTTATCCATATCATTAGCTGATGTTGATTTTCCTTAGAAGTCAACTTGGATAAGGAAAGATAACTCTAATTTTACTAAGACTTCAACCTAAAAAAAGAAGATAATTGCAGTAAGAAAGGATATAGATGTTTAAGAAAATCAGAGACTATCCATCACTATATTTAGAAACAAATGAAAAGTACGTTAAAGTCTTGTAGATTTCGAAAAAGGGAAGGTATATGATAACCGCTACAAAAGACTAAATGTTCGTCCCTACTAAATTTCCCCGTGTTTTTCCAGCGGTAGTCAGAGTTCGTAGGTCCTGTTGGCCTATCACTCCCTCTTTTCTATCTAGTGTTTATATATTGTTACACTTGTTCTCCTCCGAATATAGCAATAATAAATCAATCCAATGTATGTATATTATCATTTTATACTGCAATCGTTCTACTTGAGCAGTCAAAATGCGTTGACAGTATATTTACAAGTGATAAACGGTCACTGACCGTTTATAACATATAGAAATCAGTTGGGGGTAACTAACTTTTTAAATAATTTGAATATTGGTAGTAATATCCATTAATGTCACTAATGAATGCAGTATAAAGACAATAACAGTACTTTGACTTGACATAAAATTCGATATACGCATTCGGCACGAATCTGGGAAAATGCTCGGGAAACCCTCGCATTTTCCCCGATTCTAAGCCTCATCTGTATATCGATTTTATGTCAAGTCAATGCACTGTTATTGTCTATATATCACCAATTCTTTCTGTTATCTGTAAAACATTGCTACTGTTAATTATATCCCCCGCAATCAAAGTTTGGGGTGTATATAGGAATCACCCTGTCCGTCTGTCCATGTACCTTGTAAGCGCAACTCCTCCTAAACGGCTTATTGGATTGTTATGAAACTTTACACACTTGTAGTACACTACCTGGAGATGTGCATGAAGGGATATGGTTGCTGTCCAAAATTTAGAAGGGGAGATAATTCAACTTATACTTTCACGAAAAAAGGGGGGCATGTACCTTGTCAGCACAACTCCTCCTAAACGGCTGATTGGATTTTTATGAAACTTTATACACTTGTAGTACTCTACCTGCAGATGTGCATGAATGAATATGGTTGCTGTCCAAAATTTAAAAGGAGAGATAATTGACCTTATACTTTCACGAAAAAGGGGGGGCATGTACCTTGTCGGTGCAACTCCTCCTAAACGGCTAATTGGATTTTTATGAAACCTTACACGCTTGTAGTACACTACCTGCAGATGTGCATGAAAGAATATGGTTGCTATCCAAAATTAAAAAGGGAAGATAATTCAACTTATAGATTCACGAAAAGGGCGGGGGAGGGGCATGTACCTTGTAAGCGCAACTCCTACTAAACTGCAGGGGGTATTACTCAGTGAGGTCACTCACAGTTCTAGTTCTATTTATTTAAAGTACAGACTATATAAGGAGGGGATATTATATGGACCAGTGTCACAGGACTGTGCATTGTAATACGGTTTAAACAGAATGGGAACAAGCTGTTTCAACGACGCAAAGCATAGGACATTGTACATAATTGACTTTGTATCTCAGGTGAGCATTGTAGACCTTTGTCTCTTGTTACAGTAATATATTTGTTCTTAGATGCTTCTTGTAGTCCATTTTGATTATACGTTTTTCTATGCAATATAATGATATTTTTTTGTTTGAATGCAAATTATTTGAGCTTGGTTCAATGCTTGATGCTGGTAAATATACAAGTATATACATTGTATCCTTACATCTCATTACCGTAGAGGGTTTAGAGAAGAGTTTGTTAATACCAAAGGGTTAATCAGAATCCATATATCGAAGAAGAACAGACAACACAATGGCACAAAGAAAAAAGTACGAAAGGACAAACAACGACCTACTAAACATACATATAAAACTAAAGATCGAGTACCACGAACCCCACTAAAACAGGGGGTGAACTCAGGTGCCCCGGAAGGCTAAACAGTTCCTGCTCCACTAGTGGCACCCATCGTGTTAATCTAAGTACAAACCCGGTGATAAGTCATGAATGAAGAAAGGACCGGGAAGTGCTTACGACAAGTGGAGCATATCCGTGGTCATTTTGACACAGATATTCCATAACGGTCAACTAAGTCATGGTGGCGTCCGTAAAACTTTCGAAGTGATGACTTCAACTTAACCAAGAGGAACCTTTGGTTCAGTAACTGCCATCTTAGCAGCCACTCTCTATCGCGGAAATCCTGATAGGAACCACAAGCTCTTAAATATCAGATCAACTGAGAGATAGATACTCCATATGCAGGTGCTTTTGCAATGTTGCTACATATAAATGGAAAGTTCACAATAGGAAAATTGAAATCATCTCTTTTTTCGTAAAGTTTCGTTCTTAATCGCCCCTCATTGTCACTTTCGAGGTGTAGGTTGAGGTATGAAGCAGACCATTATCTATCTGTGGTATCATTTATTTCAGGATGAATGGGATAGATGCGATGAAAGAAATCACCAAATCTAGAATTATTTAGTGAAAGGACATCATCTATATAGTGGAACGTGAAATTAAAGGATTGGGCTAGCTTCTTTTCGTTTTTTCTTGAGAAGCCCCTGTATGAAATCTGCCCCATACGAATAAAGAAACAAATCCTCTATAAGTTCCCCAGACAAATTTTTAATTGATATAAGTTGTCACATTATATTCAGAACACTATCCGGCACTACAATATTATACGCGTATTGACTGGTATAACAATTATTACCTGAGGCAAAGCCAAAGTCATGGTTCGGGTCGAGGAACAATAAACTTATGAGTTTTGAATTTCCCTTTGGAAGATTGCTCTGTGTTCGGTAATTTTGTTATTACCCTTATTTGCTATTACCCGAATATCCAGTCAATAAGTGCTTCATAATACAGAATTGCGTGAGAGACTATATTACCACGGATAGACATATAATCTCCTCGCTATGTTTGTTGTTGTCGTGTCCTGGATTCGGGATTTTAGTTTAGCATAGGAAAAATCACGATAATTTTGAATGTTCATTACCGTGTTTCCTCCAATGAATGAACAGAATTAGCATTCCGCGAAATATATATCGCGTGTCCGGTGAATGGGACAGAAGGAGTGTTAGTCTTTTGGACTATTCACTGGTGAATAGTTCATTACACAATTTAGAAGTAAATAGAATATTTATGAACATGTATTTTAATAGAAAAACTTATAGTTATGCGTAATTCTTATATATAAACACGAGGAGTATAGAAACATCATAAATCAAGCAAATTAAAACTATAAAATAATGTAGAAAATACAGACAGCAGGAATGACTAGCAAAACTGTGATAAAAATCAGATAAAAATAACACAAAGGTATTGACATACATTGCAAACAAAGGTGACCCTTAATAACATAGCAAAGCATATATAGACTTGTTGCAATCATTACTATTACATTTTGAAGCACAGTTCAAGATCGTGATAAGCTAGTAATTAGAACACACCACGATGTCATGTATATACATTTACCTACAGTTTCAATTATTTCAGTGTTTATTGTCTTTATTTCCAAATATAGCTGGATCTGCCTGATAATCACACAGGTGTTACTATGAATACATTATAAATCAATGGTAAATGTATTCAGTTCTGAATTTTTAATCTAATTATCTTGAAATATATTCCATGTCTAACTACTGTGGTAAAAAATAATGGTAAATGTATTAGTTCTTAATGATTTGGTATAATTTACCATGAAATCTAATATAGGCTGGACTACTTTTGTCTTAATTAATCTAAAATGTATTTTAGTTCTAGAAATATTAGTGTAATGCAGTGTAAAATGTATTTTAGTTCTAGAAATCTTAGTCTAATGCAATGTAAATGTACTTTAGCTCTAGAAATCTTAGTCTAATGCAATGTAAATGTACTTTAGCTCTAGAAATCTTAGTCTAAAGCAATGTAAAATGTATTTTAGCTCTATATATCTTAGTCTAAAGCAATGTAAAATGTATTTTAGCTCTAGATATCTTAGTCTAAAGCAATGTAAATGTACCTTAGTTCTTGATAACTTAGTCTAAAGCAATGTAAAATGTATTTTAGCTCTAGATATCTTAGTCTAAAGCAATGTAAAATGTATTTTAGCTCTAGATATCTTAGTCTAAAGCAATGTAAATGTATTTTAGTTCTAGAAATCCTAGTCTAAAGCAATGTAAATGTACATTAGTTCTACAAATCTCAGTCTAAAGCAATATAAAATTTATTTTTGGTTCTAGATATCTTAGTCTAAACCAATGTAAATGTATTTTAGTTGTAGATATCTTAGTCTAAAGCAATGTAAATATACTTTAGTTCTAGATATCTTAGTCTAATGCAATGTAAAATGTATGTAAATTCTTGATAACTTAGTCTAAAGCAATGTAAAATGTATTTTAGTTCTAGATATCTTGGTCTAAAGCAATATAAAATGTATTTTAGTTCTAAATATCTTAGTCTAAAGCAATGTAAAATGTATGTCAATTCTTCATAACCACAATGAGGCATGTATTCTTATTTTAGCTCTTAATACATTTGATCTCCATTAATGTGAAGTGTATTTCAGATCCTATGAATTTGTTCTAGCACTTTCTGTCAAACACTATATCCACTGATATTATCAGTGTCTTGTGTAGTTGATCTTAGATAAGTCTGGTTAATGTCTTGCATGATCTCAAATTGATATTGGGTTGTAATGTCTTCATCCAGCATGCTAGGCTCTGGTGGGATGAATGTGAAAGAGGTATCTGGCCTATAACATGTCAACAATTCATCTTTGTTTATTATAAATGCCTCATTCAACCGACCCCCCTGTTTGCTATCTGATTCGTTTGTCTGTGAATCTTGTCTTAGTGGAATGTTCTCGACTGTTGAGGAAGGATATATATTTGGTTTAATATATTCACCAAATTTGTTGACAGCCATTAACGAACTCTGATTTGGATTCATGTCTATCATAAATGCATGTTCACCGGCTCCTCCTTCCGCGAT
This sequence comes from Gigantidas platifrons, assembly GCA_002080005.1. NCBI lineage: Eukaryota > Metazoa > Mollusca > Bivalvia > Mytilida > Modiolidae > Gigantidas > Gigantidas platifrons. The sequence goes on from MJUT01025687.1 coordinate 12,191, forward strand.
TGTTATTGCAGGCGCTATTGAAGCTATTTCAACGGCTTGTCCGGGCATTAAGCTACGGGATTCTTCGTCAATAAGAAAGGCGCCAAACACCTCCCCTGGAGGCTTTTCCTGTATAATTTCAGTAAGGACATACTTTTGTCGTACCTCTCTCCAGTCTTCTTCGTTAAATGAGTTGCTGTTTTCGTTATGGCTGTTATAACCGGAGTCAAATCTGGACGGTTTTGGTCTATGCATCTTTACAGCGTGGTGTATTGCATTATTAAGGTCACGACCTTCCTTGGTTTTAGTAAGATCTTGATCAATAGGTAAATCTACTTTCTGCAGATTATCTTTAAAAGCATTCAAACCGTGGATGTGTGATAAAAACTCTGTAAAGTGTTTCATTAACTGATAGTGACTGGTACAGACATCAGGCATTGAGATATTGATTGAATGGTCAAATTTGACTAGCATAAATCTTTTAAAAAAATTTGGATTGTTAAAAAACCGATTAAGGACACTTGTAAGGTATGGTATAAACATATCTTTTGAAGATGTTGGCTTCTTATGTTTCCAAGCATCGTACTGATTGAATGCAGATTCTGATATTACAAAGACATTAAAGTCGGCTTGTTCTATTGAGTTGGCCATCCAACGAAATTTGTCTTCCAATGAGTTCCATGGGTAATACAAAACATTACAGTGACACTGTCTTTGAAGGTAAGTAGCAAACGTAGACACGACTTTTTGATGATGTTCGTTGTCGTCTGCTGCAATAATGGCAACCCTTTTCTCTGTTATTATTTGCTGTCCATATGTCAGAAATTCGCCTGGAAAAACATAAAAGCATATTTCATTATGAAGGTTACAACATAAAAACAGATATAAGACAAAACATTCGGGTATGGAATAGCACCTTCTGTCAATAAAACCTTGCACAACAATGGTCGTCTACTGGTTGTACGAGGAAATTCGCATTAAGAGAGTATCAGAGTAACAATTACTGGTTTTCCACCTAAAGACAGTATTATAGCATCATATACAGGTTTCTCACTAGTACTGGAGTATTAGTTACATGTTACTCCACAAATACAACATTGGCGTATTTGGTATCGATTTGCTGATGGAAACAGTAGTGCATATCAGCGATATGCTTTATAACAAAAACTTAACTTGAACCTCTAGTTACTTACTTTTTGTTTTCTCACCAAAGCCAGAATGATGTTTTTGATCGATAGAAGAAAAATGTTGCATTCGATTGTTCAGTCCTTGTTGTGCTGTAGCTTGTTGCTTATCGTTCAACACGTCATGTAGTCCTGAAAAATAAACTTAAATTACAATGTGTTCTTATGTTGCACAATTGTACTGTTAATGATCCCGATTCGGTAATATAATTAGCTTATTCGTGCAGAGTGCGGAAGATCACGGGTTCCTCATTCATAATATTCAACACTGACCAGGGAGTCAGTATTTGACTTGGAAGAGACAGTTGACCATCTAATTGGTATGTGCAACTTCTCCCCTGAAAATTCTGGAAGAGGTTAAGAGAAAATTACTACGTGGATAGAAGTAATGCAAATGTGCATGGGGGATAGTGGTTTCTACCAACTACCAGTTGACTGTTGAATTATTGATATAGCACTATGACAATCCAGGCCACCGAAGTCCTCATTACGTTCATTGTGTCAAAAATAGTTTTACCCAAACATATAGGTGCCAAATTGTGAAGCAATCACTCGCGCACATACTGACATTTTTAACTGATTGAGTATTCATTGTTGCTTAACGTCAACTTGGAAGCATACCAGCTTTATTCATGACCAGAACATGCTTACAAGCAATAATTCTTACTTCAAATTATGAATATTAATTTACATAATCAACCATGAATAAGGAAATTGTGACTGTTCTTAGTTAGAGCATATTCTTCCAGCTTATACAGTATATGTTATTCAAGTTCTAGACAGGACATATAACGTCACATTCTCCTATTAACGGCTTGTGATTTACATACTAGTACATTGTCTAGAACCTGAATAGCTATCATATTATTGTACATAGCTTTTAATCTTCCAAATACAATCATTGTCATGCCATTTTTAACACTACGGAAAATACGTCGATTGTGTATGGTAGAGTACGTTAAGAATGTAAATATTCGTTACGTCATTATGATGACATTTCAGTTCCATTCTAAATCTTCTATCGAAGAACATATTTAATTTACTGACCAGCACAATGAAATGACTTGGTCCACCGTAATAGGATGGAAAACCAATGACAGAACTGGCAGGCGAGTGTCATATTTAATCAGTTGAGCACGTAATATATATCTACATCTCCAACAGTATACATAGCATGATGTACCTGGCTGGGCGTTAAATGAAAATACAACAATTTTCTATAAACCATATCATAATATCAAATATATCCACAGCAAGACCTATATATATATATATATATATGAGAACACATATATCTTTTGGAGAGTCTTATTTCTTAACTCATTAATATACTAGTCAACAAAAGAAACGATACAAAAAAAAATTTAAATATATATTTACATGTATATTATATTTTAGAAATAGATTTCTTTTAATATTAGAATTCAATATTTTTCGCTATTTTTTCTATTCTAGCCCTCTTGCCACGCCCACCAGGAACTATAACGTTTGAAATTCCCGCGCGTGAGTTATATTGCCCGGTGACGATTTCCGGTTTAAATCAATCTATCGTAAACAGACGACAAAGATAAAAACGTTCGCAACCTATATTTAATTTTAATAATAGCACATGTACTGTCAATATTTATTATCAGAACTGTTAGATTACTTGAAATGCTTTGCTGTTTGTCTCATCTAGCATGTCAACTTAAAATTATAAGTATTTTTTTTAGTTTTGATTAATTAATTTACTATTGAAATATAGTATAAAAAATATTCAATGTGACTGTTGTCAATATACAAGAACATTTTCCCTCGGTACCTTGAATTGCATGGATGTGTTATATTACTCTCCACCCTTGGCGTCAGATAATATAACACATCCATGCAATTCAAGATACCTCGGAAAAAATTTCTTGTATATTGACAACAATCACATGGAATATTTGTATAATGTTAAAACCAAAACAATGGTTTATTATCATTAAGTCAATGTTTGCGTGAAACGCGTTTATGCTTACAAAACAAACAATAAAATCCTGTTCCGTTACGGAAAAATATTCAGCATCAAACCCTTGTATCGTTTCTTTTGTTGACTAGTATATTATGACAAAACTTACTATTTTTGTTGAATATATAGCAACCTACTATTACTATAACAACTAAGATGAAAGACAAGATTCCAAGTACGCTAGGTAATACTGCACTGTCTTCATTGTCCATGGGTAATGGTGTAGGCTTTCCAGACAGATTTGTCCTTGAAGACGAATAATTAGGTGTTCCTCCGTCTACAGACAGAAAAGCAGTTTATTCATTTTTTATTTCCTCGTTAAATATGAAGCTATATACTTGTTCACTAATCGTAGTTGATTATCGCATTGTTTAAGGACACTATGGACCTGTTCATCATGCTACATTTATACACAACTTATAGAGACTTGGTTTGAGCAAAACAATATCCATCTAAATACCTTTATTTGAATTCATCCGTTGTAAAGTCATTTCTTATGTAATACAACTAACAAAGCAAACGACAAATGATTCAAACTGTCCTGTTATTCTTCCTCTATATATTACAAAGGGTGGGGTAAGGGATTTATTTTGGTGAGCGATCTAGTACACGCATATTTATCAATACATTTACGTCTGATAATAAAAACTTAAACATAATATGTTCCCAACACAATCAAGTGGTTCAATGTGACGTAGAAGAACATATTTAAATCATTTTTTTTCAATATATATACTCCGACTTCCTATTCACACAAAAGGTATTTTTAAAGGATCGTCATTTTCATGTCGAGCTTAGGTCCTATTTGAAAGTATTTCCTACGAATGCCGCCATCTTGGATATCCGATCAAGAGAAAATACAAAATGTAAATACAAGAAAGGACTAGAAAATGAACATTTAAATCGGGTAGATTATGTGGTTTCAGAGACAAATTCCTCGTAACTATGCTATAATTTACCATCATAAGTGGCAAAACTGAACTACGTGTGTGTGCTTGGTTTAGATTTTATTCCTATATATGATAGGGCCATCCATAACTGAATTAATATAAATCTGTAGTTTTCCTACTTCGAGTATATAAATGGATATTGTTTTCATGCTGAGGGAATAATAAAAACCATTTGGAGTCACATAAATTTTGAATTACTGAAGAAAACAAGTAAAACTCTGCTTTAGGCTGCGATGTAAATGAGTGTATCCTGTGTGGATAGTGTCAACTCTGCCTTAGGAAGGGATGTAAATGGGTGTATCGTGTATGGATAGTGTCCACTCTGCCTTAGGAGGTGATGTAAATGGGTGTATCCTGTGTGGATAGTGTTAACTCTGCCATAGGATGTGATGTAAATGGGTTTATCCTGTGTGGATAGTGTCAACTCTGTCTTATGATGGGATGTAAATGAGTGTATCCTGTGTGGATAGTGTTAACTCTGCCTTATGATGGGATGTAAATGGGTGTATCGTGTAAGGATAGTGTTAACTCTGCCTTATGATGGGATGTAAATGGGTGTATCCTGTGTGGATAGTGTTAACTCTGCCATAGGATGTGATGTAAATGAGTGCATCGTGTAAGGATAGTGTTAACTCTGCCTTATGATGGGATGTAAATGGGTGTATCATGTGTGGATAGTGTTAACTCTGCCTTATGATGGGATGTAAATGGGTGTATCGTGTAAGGATAGTGTTAACTCTGCCTTATGATGGGATGTAAATGGGTGTATCCTGTGTGGATAGTGCTAACTCTGCCATAGGATGTGATGTAAATGGGTGTATCGTGTAAGGATAGTGTGAACTCTGCCTTATGATGGGATGTAAATGGGTGTATCCTGTGTGGATAGTGTTAACTCTGCCTTATGATATGATGTAAATGGGTGTATCCTGTGTGGATAGTGCTAACTCTGCCATAGGATATGATGTAAATGGGTGTATCGTGTAAGGATAGTGTTAACTCTGCCTTATGATGTGATGTAAATGGGTGTATCGTGTAAGGATAGTGTCAACTCTGCCTTATGATGGGATGTAAATGGGTGTATCGTGTAAGGATAGTGTCCACTCTGCCTTAGGTGATGTAAATGGGTGTATCCTGTGTGGATAGTGCTAACTCTGCCATAGGATGTGATGTAAATGAGTGCATCGTGTATGGATAGTGTGAACTCTGCCTTATGATGGGATGTAAATGGGTGTATCCTGTGTGGATAGTGTTAACTCTGCCTTATGATGGGATGTAAATGGGTGTATCCTGTGTGGATAGTGCAAACTCTGCCATAGGATGTGATGTAAATGGGTGTATCGTGTAAGGATAGTGTTAACTCTGCCTTATGATGGGATGTAAATGGGTGTATCGTGTATGGATAGTGTCCACTCTGCCTTAGGAGGTGATGTAAATGGGTGTATCCTGTGTGGATAGTGCTAACTCTGCCATATGATGTGATGTAAATGAGTGCATCGTGTATGGATAGTGTCAACTCTGCCTTATGATGGAATGTAAATGGGTGTATCCTGTGTGGATAGTGTTAACTCTGCCTGAGGTTCTGATGCAAATGAGTGTATCATGTATGGATAGTGTCAACTCTCCACTAGGATGGGATGTAAATGGGTTTATCACATACATTTGTACTTTGCATTAATATGCTTGTTTTTGCATATGTGTAACGACCGAAAGTAAACTAGACATAATTTCACCCCCAGGCTAATAACCCATATCAGAGATGTCTTGTGCAAAAAACCTATAATAGTGCGTCTCGTGCAAGTTACTTCCGGTATTTCCGGTGTTGTCTGTTTATAAAAATTAACTGACACACAAAGATGAGGGAGATAGGGTTTTATCACTATTCACGAAAATTAGTTTTTACTAATCACATTTCACGGAAAGTAAATTATGATAATTACACTTCTTGAAAAATTTGAAACCCAACGTAAATCGTTAAAAATACGATTGTACCCTTGGCTTGTTGCATCCCTACTAATCGTGTCAACAAGAATCGATGGAGGTGACCACTATGGCAGCAAGGAGCCTATAATATTGACAAATTGAGAGGGAACACATTGTCATCAAGAATGACCACATTAAATACAAATCCTAGAAACGTTAGATGATAGAAGATTGTCACAGAGAACGTAAAATTGTTTTGAAATTAATAATCCAAAATATCAATTATCAACATCGTAAAGTAAAAAGAGGTAAAGTCGATACACCCTAATACACAAATACATGACCACTCACTTTCCTGACTTGATACAGACACTTCAATAAAAAGTGGCGGGGTTATACTAGTTCTATGTCCCCCTTTTTTCTTAGTGAAATCATGGGGTCATGTGTTTTCCACATGTGATGAAAATACCAACCCTCACAACATATTTAATGCAATTTGCCATTCGATTTACCCCAATTCAAACAAAAAAGTATCAGACATATTTCATTACGTAACTGTTGAACCTACTCCTTATCTTTATTTTAATATACTGACAAGTAAGACAATATGTAAGAACACAGCATTTATGTTCTCCTGTTTGATAGTTACCGTTGTAACAGAAAGGAATTTCAAATTATTTGGGAGTCCTAAATATTTTTGCAAGAAAAATAATCCCCCAATTTCATTGAGATAATGCCAATCGGTGCCCACCATACAGATTGTCTACACATCACCACAAGGTATACACGATGATCAAATAAACCCATATGGAATGCCATTATTGTCTAATATAATGATAGTACATCATAGTACATATTATTCTGACATTACTTATACAGGTCTCAGCATGAAGAACTTTGATTTTGTCATTACAATGTACAGATAAAATGTCAAAATGTATATTATATTAATGTTACAAATGTCAACAATATCAACAAGTGCTTCAAATGTATTAATTCAACTAAAATTAACACTTAAAAACTTTTGTTATGTATTGATAATTTACACCACTTCTTGATGGCGATGGACATTTGAGCGAAAACAAATAATTTAAACTGTGGACATTAGAGCAATCAACGACGTTTGTGGACAACATTTCAATTGACCCTAAAATCTATGTGGACACTTGTACTTACCTGCAAAGTATTACATGAATTTGTTTGAGTCAACCAGTTGTAATTATTTTAGTCAAGATGGACATACAGGTAACGGAAACAAATAGAGGAAAGAAATGTATAATTGTTGATGGTCACAGATGTATAACTGATATAACATTAAAATATGGAGATATATCCTGGAGGTGTGTAACTAAAAGATGTAAATCACATTTGAGAACAGCTACAGACATACAATTGGTGTTAGAAGGGAAAAATGTGCACAGCCATATGCCTTATGACATACAGGTGGAAAAACACATTCTAAGGGTAAACACAAAACGCAAAGCAGTAGATGATATGAATATTGAATAATTTCAAACAAAAGATTATCTATGAAAGCCATTCAGCTTACCTAGCAGCGCTTAATTAATTCCCAAACCTTTGATGTATCACACAATGACCAACAGTTCATTAATTCCCAAACCTTTGATGTACTACTTAATGACCAACAGTTTATTAATTCACAAACCTTTGATGTATCACACAATGACGAACAGTTCATTAATTCCCAAACCTTTGATGTACTACTTAATGACCAACAGCTAATTCATTCCCAAACCTTTGATGTATCACATAATGACCAACACTTCATTAATTCTCAAACCTTTGATGTACCACATAATGATCAATCATTCATTAATTCCCAAACCTTTGATGTACCACTTAATAATCAATCATTCATTAATTCCCAAAGCTTTGATGTACCACATAATGATCAATCATTTATTAATTCCCAAAGCTTTGATGTACCACATAATGACCAACAGTTCATTAATTCCCAAACCTTTGATGTACCACTTAATGACCAACAGTTCATTAATTCCCAAACCTTTGATGTACCACATAATGACCAATAGTCCATTAATTCCCAAACATTTGATGTACCACTTAATGATCAATCATTCATTAATTCCCAAAGCTTTGATGTACCACACAATGACCAACAGTTCATTAATTCCCAAACCTTTGATGTACTACATAATGAGCAACAGTTCATTAATTCCCAAACCGTTTGATGTACCACACAATGACCAACTGTTCATTAATTCCCAAACCATTGATGTACCACTTAATGACTAACAGTTAATTAATTCCCAAACCTTTGATGTACTACATAATGAGCAACAGTTCATTAATTCCCAAACC
>MJUT01025687.1:26309-36428 GCA_002080005.1 Gigantidas platifrons
TCATTAATTCCCAAACCTTTGATGTACCACATAATGACCAACAGTTCATTAATTTCCAAAGCTTTGATGTACCACATAATGATCAACTGTTCATTAATTCCCAAACCTTTGATGTACTACATAATGAGCAACAGTTAATTAATTCTCAAACCTTTGATGTACTACATAATGAGCAACAGTTCATTAATTCCCAAACCTTTGATGTACCACATAATGACCAACAATTAATTAATTCCCAAACCTTTGGTGTACCACATAATGACCAACAGTTCATTAATTTCCAAAGCTTTGATGTACCACATAATGAGCAACAGTTCATTAATTCCCAAACCTTTGATGTACTACTTAATGACCAACTGTTCATTAATTCCCAAACCTTTGATGTACTACATAATGACCAACAGTTAATTAATTCCCAAACTTTTGGTGTACCACATAATGACCAACAGTTCATTAATTCCCAAACCGTTTGATGTACCACACAATGACCAACTGTTCATTAATTCCCAAACCTTTGATGTACTACATAATGAGCAACAGTTCATTAATTCCCAAACCTTTGATGTACCACATAATGACCAACAGTTCATTAATTCCCAAACCTTTGATATACCACATAATGACTAACAGTTCATTAATTCCCAAACCTTCGATGTCCCACTTATTGACCAACAATTAATTAATTCGCAACACTTGGATGTGACACTTATTCACCATTAGTTAATTAACTTATGGATATCATCTCTGTTATACCATCACTTTTTCCGTCTGTTAACGTGATTATAAATTATTTAACTGTAGTTTCGATAAATTACCTGGTACTCGGGATGTGGTTACTGGGCGTTGTTCACCTGTAGGTATTTCTATTATAGATGTTACTGTTTTGGTACAGGAAACACACAAGTTCAGACTATTTTTACATTTACAGTTTGGATCATTGCCATCATCGTGTGGCGACACCTTCGAGAAAAAAAAATTTAACGTGATAAAGAAATTACGAAATATAAGGTTACATTAGTACAGACTAATACAATAAATCTTGAACTATATTTGTCAAAATGGTCGTCAACGAATAGCAAGAAATAAAATATAAATAACATATAATTATCATTTGTTGCAACCGGTTTTTTTTTCACATAGACAAATAATTTTTTTAAATGTTTTAATGGTGTACAAAAGCGCTGTGCACAATTTGCCTAGTTTTTTTTTCAAAACGGTAACAAAATGCTTTAAATATCAAATACGATTTGAACATGGGTGTTCACACCACTTTTAGCATAATGTCACTTAAAATGTAGTAGTGTAATTGGTGGAGAACACCGACGACCATCTGTAACTCTTCACATCATATAATGTTGTCTTAACAATTACATCTCTTCTTTCCGAGGTAATGGTCCTGTATCCACAAAGTACAGTGATAACCTGGCAATAAAGGGTCAACAATTTGGAGATCATTGATAGTTAAGAATTTTGTTATTTCTTAAAATTAACATTTGTTCAATAAACATATATAAACCCATCCAAATAACAAAATGTTTACTCACTTCAACCCTGTATCTTCCTGGAATCAAATTACTGAATGTATACTTTGTCTGAAATAATAGAAATATAGAAAGATAGGCTTTAATAAATCCAAAGTGCTGTACTGAATATACCTAGTTAATCTACTCTATTTTCTATTTATTTGGGTTCTGGGAGCACTCTTGTTAATCTTAATTTACTTTTCTCTGTAGACAAAGATCAATACATGCCAATTTAGTGAAAAATAACCATGTTGAATAATAAAATACATCACCACGCGAAATTAGCAAACTAAACATGGTGAATAATACACCACCGCGCGAAATTAGCAAACTAAACATGGTGAATAATACACCACCACGCAAAATTAGCAAAATAACCATGGTGAATAATACATCACCATGCGAAATTAGCAAAATAATCATGGTGAATAATACCTCACCACAAGAAATTAGCAAACTAACCATGGCGAATAATACATCACCACGCGAAATTAGCAAAATAACCATGGTGAATAATAAATCACCACGAGAAATTAACAAACTAAACATGGTGAATAATACCATGTTGAATAATACATCACCACGAGAAATTAGCAAACTAAACGTGGCGAATACTACATCACTACGGGGAATTAGCAAACTAACCACGCGAAATTAGCAAAATAACCATGGTGAATAATATATCACCACGATAAATTAGCAAACCAAACATCACCACGTGAAATTAGCAAAATGACCATGGTGAATAATACATCACCACGAGAAATTAGCAAACTAAACATGACGAATAATACATCACCACGCGAAAATAGTAAAATAACCATGGTGAATAATACATCACCACGAGAAATTAGCAAAATAACCATGGTGAATAATACATCACCACGAGAAATTAGCAAAATAACCATGGTGAATAATAAATCACCACACGAAATTAGCAAACTAAACATGGTGAATAATACATCACGACGAGAAATTAGCAAAATAACGATGGCGAATACTACATCACTACGAGAAATTAGCAAAATAACCATGGTGAATACTACATCACTACGAGAAATTAGCAAAATAACCATGGCGAATACTACATCACTACGAGAAATTAGCAAAATAACCATGGCGAATACTACATCACTACGAGAAATCAGCAAAATAACCATGGTGAATAATACATCACCACGAGAAATCAGCAAAATAACCATGGTGAATAATATCACCACGAGAAATTAGCAAAATAACCATGGTGAATAATACATCACTACGAGAAATTAGCAAACTCAATAATAAAACCGTGGTGCAAGTCAGATATCACATCAAACATCCCCCAGGTGTAATTACCACTCATGCGCTCGAAATAAGATTATTTTTATTACATGGTAATGGTTATGTGTAAAACAGTCAATACATCGGTGTGAAAATGGATGTGAAGCTTCCATACAGTTGTCAACGCCACTTCGGACAATACTTCCAAATGTTCCCTGACAATCATAGACAGTAGACGACCAAGAAATCAGATTTGATGCATTAAATCAATATGATGATAAAATACTACGAATTCACTTCGAGCCTTATGTGACTAGTAATACAAAGTAAACTTCAAATACAACGTCCACATCATATATAAAATATGTACAACTTGCGTTATTAATTTAATATGAAAAGAAAGTTTAAACAGTACTGGTCATCAATTCAACCCATATCAACAAAACCAACAATCACCTCTCATCTTAACTGAACTCCGTAATTTTTTTTTAGAAAAATCCACAACATATGACGTTAGAAATCCAGGCTCTGGATAGGTACAGACACACAAATGTGGCAGGGCTAAACCGGTTAATAGGATCCCAACTCACCCCTCATGATAACTGGACACATATATAATATATAACATGCTTAATAATATTTAGATCAAACAGATAAGATTTACATACCTCATTTATTGTAAAGAAACCAATTGTATTCCTAACCTCTGTTGATTGACCTTCGTTTGCTAACACTCTGGACAGTGCTATATCATAAGATGTGAAATTGTACTGTGTAGGAGCGGGCGCAAATCTGAAGTCTATATATTTCTCTTCTGTGTTGACATAGTACGATATAGTTGTAATCCATAATGCTGACGATTTATTTTCACCTGTAGTAGATATTTAAATCACTGGTTTATTTAATTATTGTTAAAAAAAAGTAATTGTGAAAATGTTAAATCTTTCTAATCAAAATTCAATGATATGACTGCGTATATCAAAGCATAACCTTTCAGTAATTGTGGGATTGATCATGAGTGTTGCACGCCATGTTCAACAGTACTACAACCGTAAATGGGAAATGAACAACTTCAATAAAAGTGTTTATTATTTATCTTATATCACATTGTACTGTACGTCGGTAGGAGTTCCTTTGGTCTTTCGATTACTGTACGTCGGTAGGAGTTCCTTTGGTCTATAGATTACTGTGTTTCAGTAGGATTTCCTTTGGTCTATAGATTACGGTGTGTCGGTAGGAGTTCCTTTGGTCTATAGATTACGGTGTGTCAGTAGGATTTCCTTTGGTCTATAGATTACGGTGTGTCAGTAGGATTTCCTTTGGTCTATAGATTACGGTGTTTCAGTAGGATTTCCTTTGGTCTTTAGATTACTGTGTTTCAGTAGGATTTCCTTTGGTCTATAGATTACGGTGTGTCAGTAGGATTTCCTTTGGTCTATAGATTACGGTGTGTCAGTAGGATTTCCTTTGGTCTTTAGATTACTGTATTTCAGTAAGATTTCCTGTGGTCTTTAGATTACTGTATTTCAGTAGGATTTCCTGTGGTCTTTAGATTACTGTGTTTCAGTACGATTTTCTTTCGTCTTTAGATTACTGTATTTCAGTAGAATTTCCTTTGGTCTTTAGATTACCGTGTTTCAGTAGGATTTCCTTTTGGTCTTTATTTTACTGTGTTTCAGTAGGATTTTCTTTGGTCTTTAGTTTCTGTGTTTCAGTAGGATTTCCGTTGGTCTTTAGATTACTGTGTGTCAGTAGGATTTCCTTTGGTCTTTAGATTACTGTGTTTCAGTAGGATTTCCTTTGGTCTTTAGATTACTGTGTTTCAGTAGGATTTCCTTTGGTCTTTATATTACTGTGTTTCAATAGGATTTCCTTTGGTCTTTAGATTACTGTGTTTCAGTAGGATTTCCTTTCGTCTTTAGATTACTGTGTTTCAGTGGGAGTTTCTTTTGTCTATAGATTACTGTGTTTCAGTGGAAGTTTCTATGGTCTTTAGATTACTGTGTTTCAATAGGATTTCCTTTGGTCTTTAGATTACTGTGTTTCAATAGGATTTCCTTTGGTCTTTAGATTACTGTGTTTCAGTAGGATTTCCTTTCGTCTTTAGATTACTGTGTTTCAGTGGGAGTTTCTTTGGTCTATAGATTACTGTGTTTCAGTGGAAGTTTCTTTGGTCTTTAGATTACTGTGTTTCAATAGGATTTCCTTTGGTCTTTAGATTACTGTGTTTCAGTAGGATTTCCTTTCGTCTTTAGATTACTGTGTTTCAGTAGGGGTTTCTTTGGTCTTTATTACTGTGTTTCAGTGAGAGTTTCTTTGGTCTTTAGATTACTGTGTTTCAGTAGGATTTCCTTTGGTCTTTAGATTACTGTGTTTCAGTGGGAGTTTCTTTGGTTTTTAGATTACTGTGTTTCAGTAGGATTTCCTTTCGTCTTTAGATTACTGTGTTTCAGTGGGAGTTTCTTTGGTCTTTAGATTACTGTGTTTCAGTAGGATTTCCTTTGGTATTTAGATTACTGTGTTTCAGTAGGATTTCCTTTCGTCTTTAGATTACTGTGTTTCAGTAGAAGTTTCTTTTGTCTTTAGATTACTTTGTTTCAGTAGGATTTCCTTTGGTCTTTAGATTACTGTGTTTCAGTAGGATTTCCTTTGGTCTTTAGATTACTGTGTTTCAGTAGGATTTCCTTTGATCTTTAGATTACTATGTTTCAGTAGGATTTCCTTTGGTCTTTAGATTACTGTGTTTCAGTAGGATTTCCTTTCGTCTTTAGATTACTGTGTTTCAGTAGGATTTCCTTTGGTCTTTAGATTACTGTGTTTCAGTAGGATTTCCTTTCGTCTTTAGATTACTGTGTTTCAGTAGGAGTTTCTTTGGTCTTTAGATTACTGTGTTTCAGTAGGATTTCCTTTCGTCTTTACTGTGTTTCAGTAGGATTTCCTTTCGTCTTTAGATTACTGTGTTTCAGTAGGATTTCCTTACGTCTTTAGATTACTGTGTTTCAGTGGGAGTTTCTTTGGTCTTTAGATTACTGTGTTTCAGTAGGATTTCCTTTGGTCTTTAGATTACTGTGTTTCAGTAGGGTTTCCTTTCGTCTTTAGATTACTGTGTTTCAGTAGGATTTCCTTTGGTCTTTAGATTACTGTGTTTCAGTAGGAGTTGCTTTGGTCTTTAGATTACTGTGTTTCAGTAGGATTTCCTTTCGTCTTTAGATTACTGTGTTTCAGTGGGAGTTTCTTTGGTCTTTAGATTACTGTGTTTCAGTAGGATTTCCTTTGGTCTTTAGATTACTGTATTTCAGTAGGATTTCCTTTCGTCTTTAGATTACTGTGTTTCAGTAGGATTTCCTTTGGTCTTTAGATTACTGTGTTTCAGTAGGAGTTTCTTTGGTCTTTAGATTACTGTGTTTCAGTAGGATTTCCTTTCGTCTTTAGATTACTGTGTTTCAGTAGGATTTCCTTTCGTCTTTAGATTACTGTGTTTCAGTGGGAGTTTCTTTGGTCTTTAGATTACTGTGTTTCAGTAGGATTTCCTTTGGTCTTTAGATTACTGTATTTCAGTAGGATTTCATTTGGTCTTTAGATTACTGTGTTTTAGTAGGATTTTCCTTTGTCTTATTACCGTGTTTCAGTAGGATTTCCTTTGGTCTTTATATTACTGCATTTAAGTGAGATCTTCTTTCGTCTTTAGATCACTGTGTTTCAATAGGATTTCCTTTGGTCGTTAGATCACTGTGCTTCAGTAGGATTTCATTTGGTCTTTAGATAACTGTGTTTAAGTGGGATTTCCTTTGCTCTTTAGAGTACTGTGCTTCAGTAGGATTTCCTTTGCTCTTTAGAGTACTGTGGTTCAGTAGGATTTCCTTTGCTCTTTAGAGTACTGTGCTTCAGTAGGATTTCCTTTGCTCTTTAGAGTACTGTGCTTCAGTAGGATTTCCTTTGATTTGTGCATTACTGTGTTACAGTAGGATTTCCTTTGGAGTTCATCTCATCCTTATATAGTTAAATTTAACATTTAAATGAATGATGTTCCGTGTAAATTTCTTAATTTACCTAATTTAGTTAAATTGACAAATTGACACAGAACATCATTCATTGTCCACAATCCGTTTCTTACCAGTATGACTACCGTGACAAGTATGATTAACTAGGAGTGCAGTATGATTAACTAGGAGTGCAGTATGATTAACTAGGAGTGCAGTTTAAAGATCATGCTTTTTCAAGTCTATTTTTAATAAACATGTCTATGAAAGTTTGAAAAAATACAATACCCCAACCAAAAAGACCTGATCTGCCGTATCGTTTCTGAAATTCCTTCTGTCCTGTTCTTGGTGTAGGAAGACTAGATGCTATGAAAGTAAAGTCAGTGATTGGGGTTACTGGATAAATGTCTACTTTCAATTTCAGTTCATTCTGAAAAAGTCAAGATATTCATTGAATATACACAAGATAGATACACAATCAATGACTCAGTAATCAAGGGCCGTGTTCTTGTTTGGTGAGAAATATGCTAGAGTACAATTTAATATTGTGAACCTCTCAGTATTGTGAAGTAAATTCCATCAGCCCCGGTGTTAACAAGGAAGCAATAGAACCAAAAGCCCTTAGTGGTAAAGTAGAAGTTTTTCGGTACTCATCATGACTTAATTAACCAGTACGGAATATCTGTGTCAAAGATGAGCAGTTGTATCCCTGACTTCTGTCGACTGACCTTCGAATCGTTTGAGCTGGCTGTATCATAATTTTATTCAACAAACAAACATATCAAAATCAGGAGTCACTCCTTAATATTTACACTGTGCAATGAATTGTCAATTTATTTTTTCTTCAACAATAAAAACGTACATATCTAATTCAGCGCAAAGACAAGTTTCAGGAATGATTTGCACCAGGTACGCTCGTAGTCAAAAGATTGGATAGCCAAATAATTTAAAATATTTGGGAGTAAGTAATCCAAAGGGCCTAAACAGAATAACCAAGATCGGCTATGGTCACCATGTGTCTGCTGGATAAGAACCTACTGGGTGCAAGAAATCTAATTAAAAGGGTATAAACAGAATAGCAAAAATGGCCTAATGTCACCTCAGGGAGAAGAACCTTAATTGCATTACTAATTACAATATTTAGAAACTAAATTTCAAATACGTTGACAAATAGGAATTACTCAGAACAAATTAAACACTAGAAGAGTTTGAAGATACCAAAGGAGTGTTACTCTAGTTACAAAGCCGATGATAGGTCATGAATGAGGAAAGGACTGGTATAAGTGTTGACGACAAGTGGAACATATTCATGGTAATTTGTGACACATATATTCCGTCACGGTTAACCAAGTTAGCTATCCCTATGCGATGTTCCTCATTTGAATTCATTAAATAATTATACTGCACGCTTATAATAATCTAACATTGACAAAGGACAATTTTATAATGGGTGCATTTTTTTCTAACCAAAGTTTGGCAAACGTTGTGTGTCGTTTGTTAAACGCTGCAAAAGTAGAAACAAATACATCGTTTAATCAGAGTTTACTGACCCTGTTTGACCTGATAATATGTATACACATGTTGTTGGTAAATAAACTCATCTCTTCTTTTGTTAGATTCCATCTTTGTTTTGGCGGGAAAATTCCACGTGTCTATAATTGATTCAGCGTTGAGATTAGAAACAAATGCAACAAACGATAAACGACAAACTGTAGACGCATATTTAGCGATTGCATAGTTTGACAAAGTTTGTGCAAACTTTACAAACGTATGTTAGAAAAAAATGCTCTCAACGCGTATGGGCGTAGTCGTTTGTATCGTTTGTGTTAGAAAAAAATGCACCCAATATACCTGAAGTACAAAATGTTTATTTCATTATAATGGATAGTTACAGGTGGACACTTACATCTCTATGTACTGACGATAAACTGGTATTAATTATCTGTATAACAATGCATCTCTTTCCACCTTTTTCATCAGAGTAGTCTAACTGAAAACCTTGCACCACTTTAATGTCATCTGAAAAAGACGGCGCATTTGTATGACTTATATTAAGTAAAGTTACATTTGTATGACTTATATTAAGTAAAGTTACATTTGTATGACTTATATTAAGTAAAGTTACATTTGTATGACTTATATTAAGTAAAGTTACATTTGTATGACTTATATTAAGTAAAGTTACATTTAAAACGCAGATATCAAAATCACGCACGACACATTTCTGGAATAACTTTCATCAGGTATGCTCAAAATCGAAAGATTGGAAAGCCAAATAATTTAAAGTTGTTGGAGCAATAAACCCAAAGGATTAGCTAAAATCGGGTCAGGTCACCTATGCATGAGGGAGGAGAACCTTATTTTTATTAATAATAACTGTAAATTTCAGTAATAAATATATCTAATAAACCACGTCCGTCAAACAGCAGAAGTATCGACCCAGTGATAGTAATAAAAACATAGATACCAAATTTAGTCAGCAGGACACATTTATATAATAACCTTCATTAGTAATAAAAACATAGATACCAAATTTAGTCAGCAGGACAAATTTATATAATAACCTTCATTAGTAATAAAAACATAGATACCAAATTTAGTCAGCAGGACACATTTATATAATAACCTTCATTAGTAATAAAAACATAGATACCAAATTTAGTCAGCAGGACACATTTATGTAATAACCTTCATTAGGTACGCTCTAAATTGATATAAGTTATGAAAAGAACGTTTCCACAGTGATGGCCTACCATTCAACCAATATTAACAAAACGAACAATCATCTCTCATCTAAACTCTCTGAACACACACAATACCACGACAATCATCTCTCATCTAAACTCTCTGAACACACACAAGACAACGACAATCATCTCTCATCTAAACTCTCTGAACATACAAAAGACCACGACAATCATCTCTCATCTAAACTCTCTGAACACACACAATACCACGACAATCATATCTCATCTAAACTCTCTGAACACACACAAGACAACGACAATCATCTCTCATCTAAACTCTCTGAACACACACAAGACCACGACAATCATCTCTCATCTAAACTCTCTGAACACACACAAGACCACGACAATCATCTCTCATCTAAACTCTCTGAACACACACAAGACCACGACAATCATCTCCCATCTAAACTCTCTGAACACACAAAAGACCACGACAATCATCTCTCATCTAAACTCTCTGAACACACACAAGACCACGACAATCATCTCTCATCTAAACTCTCTGAACACACACAAGACCACGACAATCATCTCTCATCTAAACTCTCTGAACACACACAAGACAACGACAATCATCTCTCATCTAAACTCTCTGAACACACA
>MJUT01025687.1:65931-94151 GCA_002080005.1 Gigantidas platifrons
ATCAATATAGCTGAGATCCTGCTTGTTAAAAGACAAGCAATAATCAATCAATATAGCTGAGATCCTGCTTGTTAAAAGCCAAGCAATAATCAATCAATATAGCTGAGATCCTGCTTGCTAAAAGCTAAGCAATAATCAATCAATATAGCTGAAATACAGCTTGCTAAAAGCTAAGCAATAATCAATCAATATAGGCTAAAAGCCAAGCAATAATCAATCAATATAGCTGAAATACAGCTTGCTAAAAGACAAGCAATAATCAATCAATATAGCTGAGATCCTGCTTGCTAAAAGCCAAGCAATAATCAATCAATCAATCAATATTTATGGGCCGTCACATGGTTTTAATAAAATATTTGTATTCGTATTTACTGGTAATAAATTTTAACATGGCAGATGAAAACAACTGACTTGACGCAAGTCACTGATGACAAACTTGTTAGTGAGCTATTAACAACCACCAAGTGAGCGCGGACGTGACGAAATCAACGTTCTATTAATGTGAAATCAATTTAAGGATTTTTTTCGCATCCAAGTTATAGATTAAATCACGTGGATTAAATACATGCACATTAAATTTGTATTCCGATTATTTACTTCTTCTTGTTGAAAGAACATAATTAAGTTTTATCTGTTTACATATACACAAAGAAAAAAGTTAAGCACCCCTTGATATATTTAAGAAATAAATCATGGAAGCCAGAATGTGTTGGGAGTTTTAACATGGATTGGCAGATATTAGTATTTTATCCCGAGCCAGAAGCGAGGGATAAAATTTACTAATATCCGCCAATCCATGTTAAAACTCAAAACACATTCTGGCTTCCATGATTTATTTCGATTCTGATATGTCTAAGAGTACAAATACGGTAGTATACTTTGATTGGAAAACGGTAATTTATACATACGCTTGCGGGAAATGTAACTTTTTTTTTATGTAACTCGAATAATACTGCGCCCTCTATCGGCATTATTCGGGTCACAATTTATGCTGCCAATGGAAACGTCAGTCACATTCATCGGTGCATGTGCTAATGAGATAATACGAAGAAATAATTCTGGTGTTTTTTAACAAAGGGAAAGAATGAGGTCATGTTAGAATAAAACATAATAAGTTACACTAAGTTTAGATTCTAATATTTATATTGATTATAGCAAGAACAATGTTCCATTAAAAAGATGTGCTCACACAGGTGTTACCATTATGTCTAATATCGACTTGTCATGCACGTGAACCATGCCTCTCACGCATCACTCAAAATTCAGCATGTTCACGCTTCGAATTTGGGTATTTAAGTCCGGTTTTTAAAAGATTTATGCATTCTCAGTAAGCATGGTATGAAGGCGAATATCAGAAGCACAAAGATGGCAAATAATCGGCATGCATACAACAGGGATGTCCTTCAAAGCTATTGGACGTCAGATGGTCTACCACAATACTGTAGTCAGCCGACTGGTGAGAAAACACACACAAACCAACAATGTGAAAGACTTGCTCAGATCCGGCAGACCACGGGTAACATCTGATCGTGACGACAGGGCATTGCAGTGTTTGGTTAGACGGATGCCATTCGCAACCAGTCCCGTACTCAAACAACACTGGCTGCCCAATAGACGTCTGTCAACAAGAACAGTTAGAAACCGTCTGAAATCAGCGGGACTTAAGTCAAGGAGAGTCATTAAACGTCCACTGTTGGTAGACCGACATCGACAAACACGTTTGGCATGGTGTTTAGCACGACGTGGTTGGAATTTAAGGACATGGCGCAAGATCCATTGGTCAGACCAGATCCGGTTTCTGCTTCATGTAACCGACGGCCGGATGAGGGTTTGGAGACACAAAAATACAGCCTATATCCCCAAGGAACATCCAGCCAACCGTCCCTTACGGTGGAGGCTCAGTAATTGTTTGGGGTGTATCTGTCATGATTGCAAGCTGGATTTAGTAACCATACAAGGCAACCTAACTGGTGATCAATATATCAGAGACGTCTTGCAACCAGTTGTTGTCCCCCATTTCGACAACCACCCACTAACTACAAGGCCTGTGTATATGGATGACAACGCCAGGCCTCGTCGTTCAAAAGCAGTTACCCCCTATCTCCAAAGCGAAGCCGTGACTTCTGTTCCTTGGCCAGCCACGAGCCCGGATTTGAATTCCATAGAGCATATTTGGGACATGTTAGGCCGTCGTATACAGACTCGGGAACCTTCTGTGCAAACTATTCGTCAGTTGGAAGCAGCATTGCATCGGGAATGGCAGCAGTTATCACAACAGGACATCCGACGTCTAACTGGAGGGTTACACGTGGGGGTTACACCCGGTACTGAACTTTGAATAATAGATGTTGTCAAGTCATTCATAAGGACGTTTTGAAAGTGAAATGACAATCTTATCGTGGTTATTATTGAACTGTGAAGGTCAATACTTAAAATGGACATGTTTACTGGAAAAAATGGCCTTGTGATATCGTGATTAAATATTCATTAAATGAATTTTTTTCTTGATTTTGTTTTGTTGTTTCTTACAGCCAATGTAATGTCCTAACAGGTCACCATTGCATTCTTGAGATTATCTGTTCAGTAATCTCGTGATACTTGTCGTATCATTTGTCATTTCAAACAAACATGAGGGTGCTTAACTTTTTTCTTGTGTATACCGGTATATAGATTGTACATAATGAATGTACGTTTCTTCAAACACATCGGATATATATATATCACAGGGGCTTGAATCGCTTTCATAGAGGTCACACGGCCTATATACCCTATATAGTATATACATGTAGGGTATATAGGCCGCGTGACCTCTATGAAAGCGATTCAAGCACGCGGCCTATATACCCTATATAGTATATAGGCCGCGTGATCTCTATGAAAGCGATTCAAGCCCCTGTGATATATATATAGTGTTGATATAATAAATGATTCATTACAACATAGTTTACATGTATAATTTATACATAAACTGTGGAGAAACAGTAAACAACTTATCATTTCATCATATACATCTACAACTTTATCACTGATGTATAAAAATAAGACCTAGAATTCCTTGTGCGGGTCACAGGGACTTGCTCCCGGTGAAATAAAAAGATCGACTATATATATATATAGACAAGCCACAAGGGAGATACAAATGTCGTCGGTAGCCACGCTTCAACTCATTTTATTTCCATTAATACCTTTCATCTCACCGCTAGTCCTCCTTAATTCGTTTAACAAGATGTTTATCTAAGAATTACAACAGCAGTTACCTTGATTAAACCCTACTCGACTTCAAAAAATAGCTCCATTCACTCCAAATCATCCTTTTCAACATCCGATGATTACCAAAACGAAACTGACGTACCTTGAACTTACGTTCGGGCTTACTCGGGGTTTTTCTTTCATGCACGATAACTCCAGTTCATTCACATTCAAAAACCCCCCTTTAAATCATATTAAAAGTTTCGCCAACAAATTCCCGCGGTTTTGCAACTGGAGTTATCGTGCATGAAAGAAAAACCCCGAGTAAGCCCGAACGTAAGTTCAAGGTACTTCAGTTTCGTTTTGGTAATCATCGGATGTTGAAAAGGATGATTTGGAGTGAATGAAGCTATTTTTTGAAGTCGAGTAGGGTTTAATCAAGGTAACTGCTGTTGTAATTCATGGGCCAAGTTCGGTTGGAACCCGATAGGAACCCTGGTGTTGGGTTGGGTGACGTCATACTACTATTAATTGGATGCGCGCGCAACTTTTCATTTGGACGCTGTTGTGCGATATCGAGTAACTCCCAGCATTAATCTAACATTAATCATTGACCACGAACAGGGGGAGAAAATCTGTACATTATATATCAATATGCTCCTGCTTACTCGAATCAAATCGTGTATGATTTTCTGCTTGTTTAAGACAATTAAAAGTTTGAAAAGTCTCTCCCGTGTAGAAACGTAAACACATGTACCATGGTACATACAATGTATTTGGCCCATAAGACGATGATTTTCCCTTCCTCATCCGAGATTGACACAGCAATCAAAAGCAAAATCATAAAAAAGTATTGAAATAAACAAAAACATGTGATCAATGTTAAATTTGACAATTCAAGTTTAAAATGATCAAAATACAAACTTACAATTCTGCATCGTTCCCCCCAATCTCTACCCAGAGTTGTCGGTCCTTACACTCACTCCAATCTCTGTCAACGGCTCATGCCAAGAATCTTGGCAAAATCCGTTTATTAAAGGGTAACTTGATATAAACCGGTTATAATGACTCCATGTATTGTAAAATATGTAAAGAATACCATATAACTAATATTTGAGAAGCTTCTTTGTTTATTTTCAAACGAAGATAATAAGGGATTATTTTTTATACGGTGATCAGTCATAGAGCGCTGTTCTGGTTCCTTGTTGTAATAGCTTCTATAGTTTCTGAACATTACACTGGTAATATTTTATAAGAAGGAAACCCGTTTAATACAAAGGTAGACTACTTTTTAGCAGTTGACAAGAGATTGGAGAGAGTGTAAGGACCGACAACTCTGGGTAGAGATTGCGTTCCCCCCTGACGCCATCTTGGATCTCGAATAACCCTGGGTCGACGCTGGGTTTTTTTTTAGTTTAAACATATTTTATTGTCTTATAAATGTACAATTAGATTGGAAACAAGTTATATCAACTTAGTATATCCGCTCTATACAATAATGTTATATACATAAATAAGAAAATGACAGCAAGTTACATAATATAATAAAGTTATACATGAATATATTTGATAAATTTGATAAACAAANTCTCGAATAACCCTGGGTCGACGCTGGGTTAGAAGAGTAACAAGGTCAAAAGTTCAATTGCGTCATTGTTTCTACTTTTAACACTTTCCCGGGTAGTTCATATGGAACCCGAGTAACGCGAGTTCGATGCCGGGTCCCATTCGAACTTGGCCTTAAATAAACATATCTTGTTAAACGAATTAAGGAGGACTAGCGGTGAGATGAAAGGTATTAATGGAAATAAAATGAGTTGAAGCGTGGCTACCGACGACATTTGTATCTCCCTTGTCTAGTGTATATATATATAGTCGATCTTTTTATTCACCGGGAGCAAGTCCCTGTGGCGGGTGGAATCAAATATGTTTACCCCCCCCTTTTTTGTAAGACAGGGTGTGAATGATTCATCTATCTTTACAATACAACTCTCCGTCGGTTCGTCGGTTAGTCTGGACACTTTATATAACCGTGCTGTTGTTCGTCGGTTGCAGTAACAGTATACAATTAATGACTTTTAATGAGGTGGATATCCACCGAATTAAAAGTCATTAATTGTTTTATTATATGACACATTTTATATGTTTCTTTCACCCTTAAAATAAGCTTTTTATCCGATATTTTCTTTTGTTTACCTTGTTGGAATGTTATATTCACCTGGCGTGACGTCACACCGGGTGATTATAACATTCCAACAAGGTAAACAAAACCACGAGGTGATTATAATGTTTTATAAAGATCGTTACCAGGGACGTCAGCCAATCAGAAAAAGACATTATCTGAAATCATGAATATAACATTCCAACAAGGTAAACAAACGAAAATCTTGTGATCAACTCTTATTTCAAGGGTGAAAGAAACATATAAAATGTGTCATATAATAAAACAATTAATGATTTTCAATTCGGTGGATACCAGGATTTATGAACCCAAGAATAATATATTTACCTCGGCCCTCAGGGGCCTCGGTAAATATAATATACTTGGGTTAATAAATCCTTGTATCCACCTCATTCAAAGTCATTAATTGTATAATAATTATAATAATAATAATAATAATATTTCTTTATTTTAAGAAGGTAACACAGTTAACAAACAAGTTAATCTCCCCTGTGGCCTTCAATACAAAATTGGTTAAAAAAAGTAAATTAAAATATACAAAGCTTAATAGAGAATAAAAATAATGATTGTAATTATACATAAAGTAATACATGTATACACAGTAATGCAAACATAAATAGAAATATGCATATTCATCATGCATAATTGTATTACAGTAATTCAGTTTCTTGTTTATTCAGGAGATAGATGGTACAATGTCTTTTAAACAATTCTAGATTCTTGTATTCTTTTAAAAATAAAAGGGGTGAGTTCTACAATATAATTCCAGAGTACTGAAAAATTCGTTTTCCAAAATTTGTATTTGGTCTTTGAACATGTAAATTATCTAAACTAGTTGATCTCTGTGTGTAATTGTTGACAGATGAACATATCTTAAAGAATTCAGTGAGATATTCAGGTGCTAAACCGTTCATACACTTGTACATCATATCTGCCCTAAAATAATTTATTCTGTTATAAATAGTTACACATTCTAACTTTTTGAACGGTTAACTATTTATAACAGCGTTTGTTGTTCGTCGGTTGCAGTTTGGTTGTTGATCCATGTTCGTCGGTCATATTATTTCTCCTCTTCTTAGCGTGTTTAACCAGTTGGTTAAATTTCGTAATATATCAAAATACCACGGTGGTTCAATATCTGCATGTGTATTCCCATCAATTTCCTTTCGACTGTCATTAACGACAAAAATTAACATCTTTAAGATATTGCTGACGTTTTGATCATAGGAGAAGCAGGTTCTCCCTCTGCTATACCAGTGGATTACGTCATTTCTCCACTTTCGATAGTTAATATTTTAATTGGAAAGCTCGAGCATTGAAATTTGAGAATATAATTGAAACTCTTAATTAAATTATGTGTAAAAAGAAAATATAATATGTTCATGTGTTTTGTATTACGTGTGTTCATCAGTGTACCATTAAAAAAAGGGGGTCATGGGAAACAACATTAACAAATTAGTTTTACTTTTTTATATATTAAGTTACGACCTTGACAACAGAACAACAGTAATGATAAATTCTCGAGCGAACTCAAGTGACAGTAACAAAAGACAATAAATTATAAAACTCTAGGTTGAACAACAAGCTAATGTTTAACAACCAGATCCAATGTCCATATTGTCAGGAAAAAATAAGGTATCAAAAATTGATCCGAAAAAGTAATGGATGGTTATGGAAGAGTGGTGCAAGATAAAGTTAAAAATGACTCAGAAGAAACAAATTTCTCTAATTCTTGTTCAATTTTTACACTTCTCAACTCGTGTGAGAAAAAATCGATAATCAACGTGTGTATCACTTTGTTCTCAGTCGCTGATTGGTCAATTACGAATTACGTAATTTTCTATGCTCATCTTAGCAACGTTTAAAAAAATGTAAACAAATCGCGTCGTCTGCTTTATGAAATATTAAAAAAAACATGTCAGATTTCCTCTTTCCGGTGTTTGATTCTTTTTCTCACTAATATTTTATTGAAAGTACAGTATTTTCCTTCATGAAACATGACGTGGCACATATTTTGACGTCATTGAAGAATGACGTCAAAGGTACGGAAAAGGACATATAGAAATACGAAAAAAATGAAAATAAAAGACACAAATACATTTAATACGTTTGGATTCTGTATTTTAAAAAACAATGGTTAAATCCGTAATATATCTGTTATCCAGCTATCAGACAGGGTATATAATGTGATATTCCGGCTTAGGATATATATTTATAAAGGATCTATCGGTGCACGGCAAATTTGGGGAAATGGCACCTTGGGGGTCACTTGCAAATATTTTTTAGTGGTTCATTAGAGAAACAATCTCTAACAATGTTAGAGATTATATATAAACAATAGTAAATAAAATGTAACACTTACAATGTCATCAAGTTGATCCGTATTACACTCTAACTTGTTTGAAAAAGAAGTACGTGAAATATACAATACAAAAAAGTATAAATGAAAAGCTACAACTGAACATAGTGAACGATCCATCATTATGAATTAATCATATTAATTTAATCATGATCTCACAAGGAATTTCCCTTTGACACTCCTTAAAAATAATAATGTCTTCCTGGTTAGTTCACTACTTGTCTTCTTATCCCAGTATACATAAATAAACATGTGCGTTGACCTTTATTTTTACTTCCGCAATGTTAAGAGTGTGATAATGGTAAACATAAGCACAATGACATGGATGAGGACTCTTACGTGATTATAAACACAACATCAAACACATAACATTAGATTTATAAATTGTCATACTTAAAATGTTACATCTTTAAATGCATTATTTTAGGTTCCATAGCTAATATCATCAAACATATTCGAATAAAAAAAAAGCCGATTGAATTTTAATACAATATGCAGATGCTATCAAATATAAGAACCACGAAAAATTGATTGATTGATTAACAGCCAAAATCAGTTAAATGGGACCACATAGATATGAAATCTTCAAAAAATCAGTTTTCACTGAGATCAAAATCTCCATTAAAACATTACACCTCTATGTCTTGATGTTTCATTGATAAATCAAGAGCACCAAATATTGAGGTTTGACATAATTTTTTTGCTATCAAAGTAATCACATATTTTTATGCTGTGAATTACGTTACATACAACACCCTGTGATTTATATTTCCAGAACTACCAAATAGAGCAGTAAATCCTATGAAAAAGGTAATTTTCAAAGAACTATATGACTATATTAATGGAAATTCGTTATAAATTTCCAGACCTAATACTCTATGTTGATCTTCCTAGCTTTTATTTGACAAACTTTAAATAATGTTCTGAAAATTTTAAACAATAAAAAAACGGATTAAGATGCATAACTGATGAATTGTAAATAATAATTTTAACAAATACAATAACACTGAATTTTGAACTACAAAAACACACTTGTTTCTTATTTTCAGTGATCAATTTTGATACCTAAGCATAGAAAATTATTTCAGGTCTTGGAAAATTACTATAAAAAGTAACGTAGTTCACGTGAAATTTACGTTTTTCGCAGTATATGAAATAGTAGTGAGAGAATAACACCTACACTTTCTGATAGCAGGAAAATGTAGTTTCAATGCTTGGAACTTTAAACAACTGCCTTAAATAGATACTAATTTTGCAAAATCGTAATTTAATTTGATTGAAAAAATTATCTTCACTTGCATGCAAATGAAACTTTTATCATTTCAAAGTAAACCAACAAATAAACTAATATGTAATTCTAGTGAAAAACTTAGAATGTTTAAGGTTTATAGACATGTAGAAATTGCTGAATAAACACATACAGAAAATTAATTTAGTCCACACAAGACTCAAGTTGAACGGTAACGTATTTCACATAAATCAGATAGTTTACAAAAAGGTAAGATTTCTGTCTCCTCTTAAAAGAATGATGAAGATTCAACATATAAATAACATTTTCAGTAAAAACTTAATGAAATTTCACGACAATGCTCCTCCCTGTTACCTTATTCTAACATATAGATGTATATGTTAGAAATGAGAAACCCTATATAAAAAGATGTTGTATATATATGAGTTCTTATAGACGGATAATGTTAACATGATTGTGTATTCTTCCCTTTTCATAAATAAATAAATAAATAAATAAATAGATATATTGCAAAACCATGCATGGAATTAAGCGTTATTCTTATAATTGAACATTCATGAACATTGCATTAACGTTTTAAAAAAATATTAAGTGAAATACGTTACTTGTATTAATTAAATAATCAACGGAATGTATGGGGCAATCTTTAGCTCAGTGTTGTTATTTTTCTACATGTGGAAGTGGGGTACATTTTAGCTTCACCATAATGTAAATATGGAGTTCCATTTATTATTTACAATAGTAACTCATGCAGATTATGAAATTCAGCATGTTTTTTAAGAAAGCTCTGGTGCTTTCATTTCATTAAAACGGACTAATTTATTGCTTTTCCCAACGAAAAACTCTTCTACATTCGACGAAGCTTAATACTTTATAGTGAATTCACTGTCATATTCTAAACATGTAGTTTAATTTACAAAAGTGAATACGAGTAAGTTCATATATGTATCTGGTGAACTACGTTACCATATGTGAATTACGTTATCTGTGTTCGCGTGAGTAACTGAGGAAATTGACAGTACTTTCGATATGACAGTTCTTGATTTTCTATTTATAATTTGAGGGATGTTTGTTCTCTTTTATTTTCATTCGCCTTTATCATACACACCATTATTGAAATACCAATCGTGGTATTTAAAATGCTTACCCCAAAACGCACTGGTTTTAATATTTCACTTAAATATCAAAATAAATGCAATTTCCAACTAACATTTGTCTGCAATGGATATTTCCAGTAGAAAAACAGTGTTAAAGGAAAGATTTTAAGAATATTTTATGAATAATATTAAGTTTTAATTTGTCATAGTAACGTACTAGTTCACGTAACGTAATTCACTTTTAAACATTGTAAATACTTATCTTGTTAAAAGCATGAGATAACAAGAATATTTGTATGTACTAATAATCGGACATAAACACTCTTCTGTCATAGGGATGATTTTATTATTCTTGTGATCTAAGTATCAGTAATAGGAGACACGTAGTTCACGCTCTTAAAAAAATAATTTTTTATCCCACTTTTCTTGGTTTGCCTATGTGAAATTGTATGTTATATTGCACTTTGTGTTGCATTTTCGTTTTAAGGGGGTTCAATTCTTTTCATTTAGGCCTTTGTTTTATATGGACACACCAATACTGGTTAGGAAAACCCATTTTCAACGGCGGTAACGTAATTCACAAAGAAGTAATGGACACTTTACAAGACATAAAACAAATTCTTGACATAACAAATACGCATACCTTGCCTTTTTTAAGCAAAAAAGTATTAAAACAGAAAGAAAAAAATACTCGAAAAATAATCGTTTTCATGCATCTTCATGCAAAAACATCCAATATCGTGGGAACATTTGCAAAAGGACACTGCATTTTTACTGTATAGCTGCTACTTAAAATTTTATAAAAAAATTATTTTCCCAGAGAATCCCACCAAATTTGGTATTTTAATTGGAAACATACGGCTACTTTAATTATCAAATTCATCAACAGCTTCTCATCTAAAAATTATATGTTTTGAGTGTGAAAATGCGTTGGACATGTATTTGTCTGTTGGTCCCACTTAACTGATTTTGGCTGTTAGTATTGTTTAACGTCCAGTGAGCAGTATTTCAACTATATTCTGGATGAGAACAATTTTAATAACATATAAACTATTTGATATATCCGAATGTGTTCAAATCAGAGATGACCTATTTGTTGCTTTGCTATTTGCTATCCGGGAACACCATACCCTGAAAACGACGTCATTTTCTAATATTTTTATTATAAGAATGGTGATTTAAATACTATCATTGAATTGAAAATAATATGTTTTCATTGATTTGAATTGGAAATAGTAATACGTATTTAAAAAATATATATATCGAATTGACAGCTTGTATGAATTGACAGCTTGTATGAATTGACAGCTTGTATGAATTGACAGCTTGTATGAATTGACAGTAAGGAGAAAGACCTACTACATGTAGTACTATCAAGTAATATCGTATCATTATACGACGACAGCATGTCGATAAGGCAAACATTAAAAACAAGTCTCAACACAGTATTTGACTTGACACAGCAAACTGCTGGACACTGTATGTCATATGCATGTTGGACCCATTGTTAACTGCTGGACACTGTATGTCATATGCATGTTGGACCCATTGTATTCTGGACATTATTTTACTATTTCAAGTGTTAAATATGCCTTCCAAATGTGCGAAATTTCTGAAATGGGCTCCTTTTCGAAATAAAATATCAAAATAAATTTATGGTCCATCAATTACCCTTGAAGATGATCATTTTGCAAAAACGGTTGAGTTTATTACCGACACCTTAAGAGATTGAGGAAATCTGTCGACATATCTCGTGTTACTTTTTAAAGCTATGGTTACCTTTATAAATAGCCCACTTAATATTTGAACCCATAAGCGCTACCTAGGACAAATATGTTTGAAAAACATAGGCACGGAGTGTTAAAAGGAATATGATTGAAATAATTAAACAATCAATTCAAAAAGGGTGTTAATATGCTTTCTAAATATGCGAAATTTCTGAATGTGAGCCCCTTTTAGACCCCCTTTGAAGTAATATAACATTTTTTTCCCTGATCCATCAATAACCCGTAACGATGATCATTTTGCAAACAAACAAACAAAACAAAAACAAAAACCTGCATTAAAATTGTATGAAAAACAAGAAAGTTCAAATTTTGAAATTCGGTTGAGAGGGAGGGGAAATCTGTCGACATATACTAACGGAAGCTACCAGCACAATCAATGCAAAGAAGAAAAAAAACGACAGCAAAATTGGTAACCCGAATAATCCAGTCGTTATATTACGCTCCCGCTGGTCGTCCAGCGATAGTGCCGATAGAGGGCGCAGTATTATTCGAGTTACAAAATTGGATGAAAATATAAATTCAATATACTTTCCAAATATGCGGAATTTCGGAATTTTGGCCCCATTTACGAAATAGAATAGCAAAAATTTGTATGGTTCATCAAAGCAAAAAAAACCCCTAAACATTTGGAAATTTCCCCCTTTTATATTTAAAACTGTAATAGCTACATAATAACGCTAAGGATATTTCTGGAATGGATTTTCCTAAGGAATTCGTTTAAAAAACCCATCAAAATCAGATGGAAGATAAACTCTCCATGTACAGATAACAGAAACATGCATTGTTGCACCTTTGGGCCTCTTGTTTGGAATCGGGTAGGGTTACAATACCCCAGATCAATATCAACCTTTATTTTGTGTCAAGGATCATTGTGTTTAAAATTAAGAAGGAACCGTCAAATAGAACATAACCTTATCGCACGAAAACCATTCTGTTTACAGACGAATGACGGCGAAAAACAGTACCATAAAATAGAACAGAACAAATTACAGTCGTAACAAAAGTCGACTTCATATCATTATTCTTCACTAAAAACTAAAAAGTAGTCAAGGGCCATCTAACGAACTTTTCAGTAATCTCATTACGAAATATGCCCAGTGGTTTCTGAGAAGATTATTGAAACATCAGCCAATCAGAACACATTATTGATCACGAAAGCCACGTTGAATTTTTGATAAGCAACAAAAACTCAAAACTTTGTAAAGCACCACCTAATGAACATGCATGCCAGTTTTGTTTCCAATGTGCAATGCTGTTTCAGAGATTGAAATGTGATGCCAAGTGATGACAATAGCTCATATGACCCTTTGGTAGATGACCACTAATACATTATTTATACCCCCCAAAATATTGAAACATCCTACTAGTATTTGGTCCATTGTGGGCATCTTTTCTGTGTTGAATTCCAATCGGTAACATCAACTTTGTAGAGGACAGTACAATGAACGTACATTAATCAAGTTGTCTCAGAGAAGATTAAAATGAAATTAAAGTTTCCTGAAGATGAAGATGGTGGACACATATAGACGACAATACTTCACATGTCTTGTTAGCTAAAACAAAAATTGAGATGAACGGATTCGTTTGTCCTTTGATCTAATGAACTAAATATATATCTACAGGTAGTGTACAATTATTCATTTTAGTTCTTGTGGGGATCCCAAAAGGCTGGGTTTACTTAATGGTGATGGATGGATGGATGGAGATAGATAGATAGATTTTTGGTGTTTAACGCCACTTTCAGCAATATTTCAGCTAAATCATGGCGACCAGTTTTAGTGGTGGAAGAAGACGGAGTACCCGGAGAGAACCACCGACAATGGGCAAGCAACTGGTAAACTTTATCACTTGCGGCTGTGAGTCGAGTGCACCCTTTTTGTAATTTACAAAGCCGGGCGCGAACCCATGCCGTATTGGCGATAGGCTTGTATGAGTTGTTAGGTAATTTTATTGATAGAAATATTGGTTACAAAGAACCTGAAATTTAAATGTGAATACAGGTTGAAATGAATCGGTTTTACTCCTTTGGTTATCATTACGGTTACGATTATTGTGTACAAAATGTATAACGCCACTTTCAACAATATTCCAGTTATATACAATGTATTGTAGAGGTCAGTTTTATTGATGGAAGAAACCGGAGTACCTGGAGGAAACCACCGACATGTCACAAGTCACATAATATTGTATCGAGTACACCTCTCCATGAGCAGGATTTGAACTCACAACTTGAATGGCGATAGTCGCCGATTGCACAGGTAGTTGTCAATCCAACTACCATACGATCACGACGGCCCGTAATCATTACTGTAAATTGTCCGATACTGGGTAAAAAATAAAATAAATTTATATTTCTAAAGGAACGAAAAACAAAATGTGACTATAGGCTACCAGGAGCCTGTAATTGCTAACATGGTTTTCAATTTGATTTCAAAATTTCATAGACAAATTTCAGCCTATTCTTTTCTACTTGCCATATCAAATTTCTGCCGATAGTAATGGCAGCCATCTTGGATGGAGGGTGTGGGCGTCACCAGGGAATTGTTTTATAATTACCTGGCGTCACACATGATTTTGAAAGTGGACAAACCAGATCATTTCAGTAACTTTCTGAGCAAAAGATTTTGAGATTTTTTTATTTCAAAATAAGCATAATTAGTATAAATCAGCCAACAAAAAAATTACTAAGAAAAAAACAGGAATATATATTGAACTATCCATGGCTATATGTAGCTGCAGTAACAAAATTGAGCTCATTTTGACTTGTAAAAAAGCAGAAATAGATATTTCTATTTTCAGTAATGGACATCATCTAGAATGCATGATTGACTATTGCTCAACGTCCAGCAAGCGTCATTTCGGCTATATTCAGGACGAGAACACTCACGATCGACTACCACTGACAAATATATGGAGTTTGGTAGGGATGAATTTTTGTCTACAATGCACACCTACTCTTTTTCGAAATCTACAAAAGAGGTCTTTAGTGTGTAGTGAGCGTGGCACTCTCTAAACAAGTTTCCCACTATGGTCCAGTCAGGCTTCATGTATTATAACCCGACAACCCGCAACCGTTACCCGGCGATGTGCCGAGCAGCTCTGTGGATTTTGTCCCACGGAACCTTCACCGGTACCCAGGTCTTGAATGGAGGGCAGTCTGTCCACCACAATTTTGAAATGGGATCACCAAAGGACCATCCTAGCCAAATTTCATTTAAGTTGGTTCAGCCGTTTCAGAAAGGATTTAAATGTGATCTTTAAAAATAGCTGGTCGCAAGGCAGACCATGCAGCTTGCCTGTGCAATCTATAGTTACACGTGAATGTCATAACCATTTGGTTAGTGCTAAATTTGGTTAAGAACAATACATCAGTTTAGCCAAAAGAAAACAATTTAATGGTATTCAAAATGGACGTATAAATGTAATAGTAAAACAGGTCTTAACAAAAATGTCGAAGTCATTCAAGCAGAAATAGTAGGTCACGGTGACCTATATTTGTGTGCGGTGTTTTTAACTGTCCACGACAAACTCACATGTGAAGTTTCATCAACCTGGGCCAAGTAGTTTGTCTACATTGGATCTAAACGCAAACGTTAACATTGGACAACGCCGACGCACAGGTGACGACATAAGCTCTTCTGTACTTCGTACAGGCGAGCTAAAAATGCATGCATGTCTGATTTGCATACTCCATATAAATTGGCTGAAGGAACAAGTTCACAGAAAAACCGAGAAGATATGTTAAACTACTCATTTCCATGTAGCTGCAGTCAAAATTGGAACTCATTTCAACTTATAAATATTGGTTACTAAAACGCAGAGCATTACAAATGTCCCCCAAACGAACAATACACAAGATATAATCTGAAGGATCATAATATGGCTCCCAAACCATGGATATCAATTCCCAACATCAAAATCTACTTGGAAACCAAATTTTGCCCAAATCAGAGGATTTTTGTATTTTGGTGGCCATTTTGGATTCAAATTGGCCGCCATAGCAAACCAACGATGGATATCAATTCGCAACATCATAATCTACTTGGAAACCAAATTTCTCCCAAATCGGAGGATTTTTGTATTTGGTGGCCATTTCGTACCTTGGTTACCATGGCAACGGCCGCCATTTTGAATTTTTTCAACCCCCCAAAAGCTGCCACACAGTACAGTGGATATTTCTACAAAGTTTCATGAAGTTTGAATAAATTAATCCAAAAAAAATTTAAATCCCCCTTTTTTGTTTCCATGGCAACTGCAGCAAAGTTTGTCCAAACGATTCCGAATTTTTTGGATTGTTTCGTTCCACTAGATGTGGATGTTGTTCATATCAAGTTTCATAAATTTCTGTTCAGCGAGTAACCTGCTATGATCATTTTTGTGTTTTTCAATTTTTTTTAGCATTTTGGCCGTTTCCATGGCAACGGCAGCCATTTTGAAAATTCAGAAAGTAGTCTGCACATCTACTCATAGTGAACATTCCCACCGTGATCAATACAACATATGGGGACGGCGATCTGCATCGCACGGGGACGGTGATTTTGAAGCGGCAGAAAGCAGGTATGTTTGCTTTCTCAGGCATATTCTATTTGTATTTACTTAGACTGGACTGCAAGAAGTATATAACGGAACTTTATGGTTAATTAGGAACTAATGTAGTCCAATTTCCATGCACAATACGCTCCGCAAATATACAAACACTCCAGGACAATACGACAGGGTAGAGTATTCAGACAGTGTTAGCTGGTACTTTACTCGATTTGGCACTCCTACACCAATTAAGCCCATCATTTTTACTCCAACAAATACGTTAACAATGGGAAAGGTTCATGTATCCTCAAAACCCTGTGAAAACCTGGTTTCACATTGTTTTCGATAACAACATCATGTTGTGTAGGGGACGACGATCTTGGTATCCTATGGGGACGAGGATCATTTTTTTTAATCAACGTTTTTATTATTCTTGGGAAGTATTGATAACCCATTTTCAAGTTACAAATTGACGTAATTTACAGGCTGATCACAATACCGAATACAAACAATATAAGACATCAAAAAAAAAGAAAAAAACGAGATTAATCCGATTATTGTACTCCGTCTCTGAGGGGCAAGGGATATACGGTTTAATATGTGTCTGTCCGTCTACGGGGAGTGAACTGGGATTAACTCGGGTGTCTCGAAGGGTGGGCAGTTCCCCGTTCTTGGTAGGTGCTAGACTATAACATGATGTACTAAATAGAGTATAAAAGCCACAATCCAGGTTTTTTCCTTGTCATTGTAGAAGCTGCAAGTATTATTTATTATTTATGACTATATATGTATTAGTTTGTTTGTTTGTTTGTTTAATGGGGTTTTACGTCACTGCAGCAATTTTTCAGCTATATCGGACGACCAGTTTTAGTGGTGGAGGAAGCCGGAGTGCCCAGAGAGAACCACCGACCATGGGCAAGTAACTGGTAAACTTTATCACATACAAGTCTATATGTATTGGTAGTAACAAAGAGATATGAAATACATTATTTTAATTGTTCTAAAAGAATGTTGCGCTCATTTATGGAAAATGTAGGCTGTTGATTTACATGTGAATGAAGGTTTCAGATGTCTATACCTAGTCAGGAATATGAGGATTGACCTCAGTTGTTTATTGGGTGACTTGGATTTGCCTTTCGATTTGTACAATGGCGTTCCCCTTTGATCGTGTTCAGAGTTTTGTTGTCATTTTTTTAGCTCACCTGACCCAAATGAGCTATTGTCATCACTTTTCGTCCGTCGTCCGTCCGTCAACATTTCACATTTTAATCTTCTCAGAAACTACTGGGCCAATTGCAACCAAACTTTGGTGGAATCGTCCTTGGATGCCCCCCTTCCAAAATTGTGTCCGGTGATCCCGACTTCAAACCAAGATGGCCGCCAAACTAAAAATAGAAAAAAGGGGTGGGGGGTGAAATTTCAATTGTCTATTGCTGCTTTAGTATAAGTCAAAATGAGCTAAAATTTTTACTGCAGCTACATGGCAATGAGTAGTTTAACATATATTACGGGTTTTTCTGTGAATTTTTTCTTCTATTTATACCGATTATGCAATTTAGGCATATTTTGATAAAAGATCACATTTAAATCTTCTCCTCTGAAACCGCTGAACCAAATTAAACCAAACCTGGCAGGAATGGTCCCTGGGTGGATCCCTTTCAAAAGTGTGTCCGACAGTCCCGCCCTCCATTCAAGATCGTTCCTGTTACTAAAAATAGAAATTTCTTCAATTGTCTATTGCTGCTTTAGTATAAGTCAAAATGAGCTCAAATTTTAACTGCAGCTACATGGCAAGGAGTAGTTTAACATATATTACGGGTTTTTCTGTGAAATTATTCTTTCAGCCGATTTATACCGATTATGCAAATTAGGCATATTTTGTACTCTTCGTCCTTTATTTCAAAAACTGTAAGAGATAAATGTTAAATTCAAACTGCATACATGTTCAGCATGTTAAGATCTACCTACCCTGCAATTTGTAAGTAAATCTTGGCGTTATTGCCCTTTTTTCATCAATTTTTTAAAATTTTAATACTTTTCATCTTATATTTCAAAAACTATGAGAGATAAAGGTTAAATTTAAATTGCAAAAAATATGCAGTATGTCAAGATCTATATACCCTGCAATTTTGAAGTAAATCCTATTACCCATTTTGGAGTTATTGCCCTTTTTCATCAAATTTTCAAAATTTTAATACTTTTCGTCCTTTATTTCAAAAACTATAAGAGATAGATGTTAAGTTTAAACTGCAAAATTATGCACCATGTCAAGATCTACCAACCCTGCAATTTTGAAGTAAATCACATTACCCATTTTGGAGTTATTGCCCTTTTTTATCAAATTTTCAAAATTTTAATACTTTTCGTCTTATATTTCAAAAACTATAAGAGATAGATGTTAAGTTTAAGCTGCAAACATGTTCAGTATGTCAAGATCTATCGACCAAGATGGTCCCCACATCCGAACTTAGCTTAACATAGGATCCTATGGGAAATTCACATAAAAATCTTCTTGTCTGGAATCAGTTGCTCCATTGGAACCAAACTTTGATAAAATATTCATTGGATGGTCCTCTTCCAAATTTATGTCTGGTGGTCCCGCCTTCTGACCAAGATGGCTGCACAGCTGAACTTAGTTTAACATAGGACCCTATGGGAAATTCACATAAAAACCATCTCGTCTGGAACCAGTAGCTCAATTAGAACCAAACTTTGATGGAATAGTCATTCGATGGTCATTTTCCAAATTGTGTCCGACAGTCACACTCTCCCACCAAGATGGCCACCACAGTGCAGTTGCGTTATTATTGAAAGCAGCTCTGATCCAGGTGAGCGATTACAGGCTCATGTGAGTCTCTTGTTTATATAGCATACTTTCTACGTTCTTCTTGTTTATGGCATTTCTATTGATCAATGCCTTTTCTGTAGAATTGTCATGAAAGTTTCTTAATTTATTTTGATATGTTTGGAACACATTTTATACTGTATTTAGTACATCATGTTATAATCTAGCACCTACCAAGAACGGGGAACTGCTCACCCTTCGAGACACCCGAGTTAATCCCAGTTCACTCCCCGTAGACGGACAGACACATATTAAACCGTATATCCCCTTGCCCTCGGAGACGGAGTACAATAATCGGATTAATCTCGTTTTTTTTTGTTTTTTTTTGCTGTCTTATATTGTTTTTATTCGCTATTGTGATCAGCCTGTAAATTACGTCAATTTGTAACTTGAAAATGGGTTACCAATACTTCCCTAGAATAATAAAAACGTTGATTTAAAAAAATGATCCTCGTCCCCATAAGATACCAAGATCGTCGTCCCCCTACACAACATGATGTTGTTATCGAAAACAATGTGAAACCAGGTTTTCACAGGGTTTTGAGGATACATGAACCTTTCCCATTGTTAACGTATTTGTTGGAGTAAAAATGATGGGCTTAATTGGTGTAGGAGTGCCAAATCGAGTAAAGTACCAGCTAACACTGTCTGAATACTCTACCCTGTCGTATTGTCCTGGAGTGTTTGTATATTTCCGGAGCGTATTGTGCATGGAAATTGGACTACATCAGTTCCTAAATAACCCTAAAGTTCCGTTATATACTTCTTGCAGTCCAATTTAAGTAAATACGAATAGAATATGCCCGAGAATGCAAACCTATCTGCTTTCTGCCGCTTCAAAATCACCGTCCCCGTGCGATGCCGATCGCCGTCCCCATATGTTGTATTGATCACGGTGATTCCTGTGAAGTTTCATTGATTTCCGTTCAGTAGTCGCCAAGAAATGTGTCGGACAAACTTTTGACGGAAGAAAAAAGAAGAATAATAATAAGAATAAGAATAAGAATAATAAGAAACGGAGCAAACACAATATGTCTCCCAAACTTCGTTTGATGGACATAATAAAGTAGCAATAGAAAAGAAATTTAAATTTTTAGTAACAGCCACCATCTTGAATGAAGAGCAAGACTCACAATTTTGGTTATGTTCGCATTGTAGTTGGATTTACAAGTACCTATGCAATCAGTGCCTATTACCACTAAAGTGAGTTTGACTTCCACTTGTGGCAAGGTGTACTCGATGCAACATTATGTGATAAAGTGTCGTTGACTTGCGGCAGATCTGTGGTTTTCTCCAGGTACTTCGGTTTCCTCCACCAATAAAACGGACTGCCACAATATAATTGAAATATTGTTGAAAAATGGCATAAAACACCATAACCCCAACGCCTAACCCACAATTTTGAAAGGGACCACACCAGGCAAGTTTGGTTTATGGTTCAGTGGTTTAAGAGAAGATTTGGGTGTTGAAGTTTACGACGGGAGTCAATTAATGGCAAAAGCTCATATGGCATTTGGCCAGGTGAGTTAAAAAGTAAACTGACAAGTCTAAGCGTTTATGACATTTATGATAGACGACACATACAAAGGGAAAAAGTTGACGTCTGATAAAACATAATATAACTAGAACTGTGAGTGAACTCACTGAGTGATACCCCCCGCTTGCAGCTTAGTAGGAGTTGCACTTACAAGGTACATTCCCTCTCCCCTTTTCGTGAAAGTATAAGTTGAATTATCTCCCCTTTTAAATTTTGGACAGCAACCATATTCCTTCATGCACATTTGCAGGTAGTGTATTACAAGTGTGTAAAGTTTCATAAAAATCCAATAAGCAGTTAGGAGGAGTTGTGCTTACAAGGTACATGCCCCCCCCTTTTTGTGAAAGTATAAGTTGAATTATCTCCCCTTTTAAATTTTGTACAGCAACCATATTCCTTCAGCGACATCTGCAGGTAGTGTACTACAAGTGTGTAAAGTTTCATAAAAATCAAAGTGGCCGTTTAGGAGGAGTTGCGCTGACAAGGTACATCCCCACCCCCTTTTTTCGTGAAAGTACAAGAATTATCCCCCCTTCCAAATTTTGGACAGTGACCATATTTCTTCATGCACATCTGCAGGTAGTGTACTACAACTGTATAAAGTTTCACAAAAATCCAATAAGCCGTTTAGGAGGAGTTGCGCTTACAAGGTACATGGACAGACGGACGGATGGAGTGATTCCTATATACCCCCCAAACTTTGTTTGCGGGGGGTATAAAT
Organism: Gigantidas platifrons; assembly: GCA_002080005.1. Lineage (NCBI taxonomy): Eukaryota > Metazoa > Mollusca > Bivalvia > Mytilida > Modiolidae > Gigantidas > Gigantidas platifrons. The sequence continues at coordinate 87,425 of MJUT01025687.1, forward strand.
ATCTCAAAACCATATTTATCTAGTTTTGTAAGTTTTACCAAATGTACATTTAAGGTATCCATAGGTAATAAGATCATAACATTTACTTGTAGTCATAGTAGCACAAAGATTTGAGATGAGATTCATACAGTACAATCCGCAACAAAATATGATGACACTGCTTGGATAAAGTTTGTTAATTACTTGGCATAAACAGGAATTTTGCTGTAGATTTTTCTATGGTATTCTCATTAATCAACCAATAGACCTTTTGCACATTCCTGATCCGATTCTAAATTTATGTGTTTTTCATAAGAGTTATTTCCCTTACGACAGGTAAAATGGTACTTGTTCCTGCTAGAGCAATAGAAAGGACAAAGAATTTGAGTATAATTTTTTTTTCAATTTGTAGACATCTGAACCTTGTAAAAAAAAATGGAGGATAATTTTACAACAAACTGAAAATTGACAAGATGTTATGTTAAATCTAGTACAGATTATGGAAAAATATGTTATTTTCATTGAACTTTGAATGAAATAGAACTCTTGTTTCCATTAAAGGGAAACAACTCCTATAGAAATATTTAATTCTTTAATCAAATCAAATTTAATCAAATGTGCAAAGGGTCTACTGAATATAACACCACCTAGATATTTAGGATATAAAAATTCCCAAGTTGTGGATGTATTTCAAGTTAAATTCTGTGAAAATTGAAAGATAAGAAACATAAAAATAGTAAAATGATTTATTATAGAAATCTCATAAATACATAAAAAAATTATAAAAGAACATGATATATAAAAGTAAAACCAAAGCCATTGCAAAATTATATATTGCTGGTTGCTATGACGATAAAATGTCACACGAAAATATCTAAAACTAATTAGTACCTTTAAAAATAATAAAAAATTTGTTTCTTGAATTAGTTCTCCATAATGAAAGATTATACAGTAAAACTTGAATATAACGAACACGTTTAGAGCGAATTTACGGTTACAACGAACTAATTTTTATTCCCCGACCAACTGTTTAACAAATCTATATTAAAATGTGTGTTTATAGCGAATTTGGTTAGTACGAATTAACGGCTACAACGAACATTTTTTTTGTTCCTCAAAAGTCAAATCTATATATTTTTTCCACGGATAGTACGAAGTTAAAATCTAAACGTTTTGTTACTATTAATAATCTGTATTTTTATATTGATTTGCATTTGCCACTGGCTTAAATATTACCTGTCGTATAAGTTATTTAAAAGTCATGGCTTCTCCGAGTAAATTTAATATTGTTTGCATTTTCACAAGTCGTAAATAAACAATAGGACATTCATTAATCAATTTAACACTAATTACAGACAAACTGCACCACCCCTACGATTTACCTAACACTAATTAATGTCTTAATAATAAAATCTTATGATAGTCTGGTGCACAAGATGCGCATTTCGAGAAATAATCTCTCATCAGTTGTGCTAGGGGCCTAAAAATTGGAAAACCACAATACACTTGTTTTTACGGGAGATTAAGTACAATTATGTTTGACAAAAAAAAAACACTTTTATTACCCAATACAAACAATTTTCAAAAGGCTGGAATTAAAAACGAACTGACAAATGCAGATGGTTTACTTGCACTTGACACTGTCCGCCGTACATTAGAAACGTATGACAATGTTGATGACATTTTTTTTAAATACTTGACAAAGATCGAAAATATATTTACCAAAAAACAAAAACAGTCTACCATTCAAGATTTCTTTGCTAAAGATAAGTGATTAATCATTGTGTATATTCCATGTATCTATGTTTGCATATGATTATATAGCGAATTCGTTATATGTTATAATGAAGTTCGCTATATCAATATAGCGAATTACGGTTATAACGAAATAATTTTGGCTGCCCCACAAATTCGTTATAAGCTAGTTTTACTGTATATGAAGACATACAATGAAAGTGATCCAATATATGTATATTCTGTTTCTAGATTATTACTGTTTCTTGTTACTCATGTTTTCATTAGCAATGTTTATTCCATGTTTTCACTAGCAAAGTTTATTACGTGTTTTCACTAGCAAAGTTTATTCCGTGTTTTCACTAGCAAAGTTTATTCCATGTTTTCACTAGCAAAGTTTATTCCGTGTTTTCACAAGCAAAGTTTATTCCATGTTTTCACTAGCAAAGTTTATTCCATGTTTTCACTAGCAATGTTTATTCCATGTTTTCACTAGCAAAGTTTATTACGTGTTTTCACTAGCAAAGTTTATTCCATGTTTTCACTAGCAAATTTTATTACGTGTTTTCACTAGCAAAGTTTATTACGTGTTTTCACTAGTAAAGTTTATTACGTGTTTTCACTAGCAAAGCTTATTACGTGTTTTCACTAGCAAATTTTATTACGTGTTTTCACTAGCAAAGTTTATTACGTGTTTTCACTAGCAAAGTTTACTACGTGTTTTCACAAGTTTACACTTGATTCTTACATGCTTCAGAAGATAAGTTTACTATTCTTCTCTTCTATTTCTTGTGATTTTATTTGTGTTGTCTATTTTGATTCAACATTAGGACATGTTTATATAAATTGGTAATTATATATATTTCTAGGATTCATCAGTACATTGGTATAGCATATCTTAATTTTGCAATAATACAACTGTGAAACAGCACTAAAATATGGATTTAACAATGATTGGAACTACTTTCAACAATCTCATCAAAACAATCATATACATTTTGAATACTAAAAATTGTTATATATATATATATATATAATATAAAAATAAAGATTAAAAAATAAAAATTAAATGACAAATTTTACAAAAATATTGTTATTTTACACATTTAGCATTTTTATAGCCTCAAATGAATGTAAAACTGTTTTTCTCCTTATTTTTCAACTTACATGTAGATAGCAATTTTGAGCAATTCCTAGTACAAGTTAGGTTAATCTCGAGAGTTAAAAATTCAATATAATATTCAGTAGGTAAAATATTAAAATGTATCTTATGAAGATGGAACTTTTTTGCCATTTTCTCTTGACTTGTTGATAAATCTACATTCGTTCACTAGAATATCCTGGGTTTTCCTTACCAGACTTCTCCTGAATCTGAAAAAAAAACACAAAAATATTGGTTTAATTTCATTCATGCATCAATTGAATAAATATAAATCTAGAGGCCCAGTGGGCTGAGCCTGTGTCGCTCACCTTTCATTTTTGTATTGAGGAAACTTAATACACAACCTTTCCATAGGTATTTCCTATCAAATTCCTAATAATTTGGCCAAATGGTTGTAAAGAAGATTTTTTAAAAATTGGTCAATCACAAACAAAGAACTGCCAATGACGGACGGCCTTGGAAATTTTGTACAGGCTAAGTGGTTTCAGAGGAGAAGATTTGTTTTTAAATTGACCAACCAGAAACAAGAATTGCCTATGGCGGTGATGTTTGTTACCTGATCGGAATGAAATGAGCAATCTTAATAAGAGGACTTTCCATAGATGCTTCCTAATAAGTTTCAGTTCAATTGACTAATCGGCTTTAGAGGAGAAGATTTTTTAGAAATCGACCAACCAGAAAAAAGAATTGCATAATTGAGGCCATGTTTGTTAATGGATCGGGACGAATTGAGCAATTTTAGAGAGGACATTCCATAGACGCTTCCTACCAAATTTTGGTTCATTTGGCTAAGCGGTTTCAGAGGAGAAGATTAAAATGCTAAAAGTTAACGGACGATGGCAAAAGCTCACATTGCCTTTGGCCATCTTGGATGAAATGTCAGTAGAAACACTTAGGCTTAAGAACAACCACGGAGTATTATGAGAGATGACAGAGGCCAAGGGATGCCCAAATCACTCAAATATTAAGATAGTATCAGAGATGTGCAAAGCCAAGTTCTTGTTGCTATCCAGTAGGAGAAATGTCGTCTTTGGAAACCAAATTGTGAATCGAAACTCGCAACATTTCAGACTTTAAATACATTTTTAATTTATCCAAATGTAATTTTATAATTTTGGTTAAATCAGATAATGCAAACTTGATATACTGCCCAGAAAAAAATTAATAAAGAATAATTTTATTCATAATTAAAGGGCACAATTCTGGATTAATATCAGTCAGATACCTCAAAATCATATTTGATATGTATTTTCATCTTTCTAAATGTAATTTGAAAATATCAATTAGATTGGTTTGATTTATTGTGTTTAATGCCACTTTCAGCACAGGGTTCCCACTCTTTTCCAGATATTAAATTCCAGGGTTTTTCCAGGACTTTTTTCAGTTTTCAAGGATATATATATATATATATATATATATATGAGAAGTTTATATATATATATGAGAAGTTTATATATATATATGAGAAGTTAAGTGGTACCACTGTGCTATAATGAACTATAATACAGCAAATTACCTTGCTCTCCTCATATTTTCTTCAAGTAGTGATTCAGGAACATGTTTTGTGTAAGATATTTACAAATTAAAATTTTATGATAGTACTTTTGACTGTATTTGTGGGATAAAATAATCTAATCGTGTCTGGAAACGTTTTCTTGTTCGTTATTTGCTGCTTGAACAAGTATTCTGTTATTATCATGGATTTCTTCACGTGTGATTGAATATTGATTGCCATCATCGGAACTAATTCATGTAACATTGACCTGCACTACTTCTACAAACACATTGCAGATTCAGATTTAAGTTATCAATTCGTCCCTATGCCTTTCGTCCTTTTTTTGGGCCTATTGTAGACGCTTTTATTATTATTGGGACGAATAAAGCAAGGGATGAATTGATTATCGGACCAAGGGAAGGCACTCTAAATTGACAAATTGCATCAAAACTTCCGGTGGTTAAAAAATTACGCTTTCAATAAAGATTTCCCGCGTAAATCCCGGATGTTGACAATTTTTTTTAATTTTCAAGGACATTTCCCGACCGGGAACGTGTAAAATGATATTCCTGGGTATTTCCCGTTTTCCAGGATGCGTGGGAACCCTGTCAGCAATATTTCAGCTATATCATGGCAACCAGTTTTAGTGGTTGAAGAAGCCGGAGTACCCGGAGAGAACCACCGACCATGGGCAAGCAACTAGTTATCACTTGCAGCTGCGAGTCAAGTACACCCTTTTTTGTAATTTACAAAGCCAGGCGTGAGACCATGCCGTATTGGTTATAGGCATGTATGAGTTGTTAGGTAATCCAACAACCTAGTCCAACTCATTGAGCCACCCGGGCCCTTCAATTAAATTGGATATTGGAAACTTAAGATAATTCTGGAAAACTATATGGTGCATAATCAGCACCTGTCAGCCATTTTGAATAATTTCAGGAGTCAACGGAAACAAAATGGAGAACCACTTAAAAACTAATCTGACCAAATTTGGTTTCATTCCATCCAGTGGTTTTGAAGAACAATATTTTCAAAGATTTAACATTTTTTAACAAATCAGAAGATATGATGACCATCTTGGAACCAGACACAATTTTTCTATGAAGATTATCCAAGGGATATCATATCAAAGTTTTGTCCAGTTGTACCTAAAAATCAAATTATGAAAAGTTAACGGGCGACATATGATGAATGCTAAATGATAGGAAAAGCTTACTTGAGCCCTGTGAATATTAAGGAGGCTCGAAAATGTTTCACCCTTTTTTAATTCCTTCAGTAATAGGCTAAGGATAACAAACTATTGTTTAAAATCTGTATCCTCAAGCCTCTTTAAATTCACAAGATTTATTCAAGGGAACAATATTGTCTCAACAAATCTTGATATGATCAGGAATCTACAACACTTGCATATGAATAAGAAGTCCTATACCTATAAAACTTGATCTGTAACTCATCATCGTAATTCCATATACACATGTACCAAAAATCAAGTCAATATTTCAAAGCATAGTGAAATAAAGTGGTGATAACTAAATATTTGGCCAAAGTTAAAAGTCCAAGGTGCCTAAATTAGCCCAAAATCATTCAATTGGAACAAAATTCAAATTTGATCGGTAACTCATCACTCATATACCAAAAATCAAGTCAATATCTCTAAACATAGTAAAAAAAGTGGTGACAACTAAATATTTGGCCAAATTTCAAAGTCCAAGGGCTACAACTCTGCCAAAAATAATTGGACTGAAACGAAATGTAAACTTGATCTGTAACTCATCCTTATACACTCCTATGCCAAAAATCAAGTCAACATCTCCAAGCATAGCGAAAAAAAGTGATGACAACTAAATATTTGGCAAAATTTCAAAGGCCTAACTCTGCCAAAAATCATTGGACCGGAACGAAACGTAAACTTGATCTGTAACTTATCATTATACACCCACATACCAAATATAAAGTCAATATCTCAAAGCATAGCGAAAAAAGTGGTGACAACTGTTTTATTTCGGAATTACAGAATTGGGTATAGTCTATTTGACTTCTATAAATCTTCAAAAAAAAAATTCTTAAAAATCCAGTTTTCAAATCAACAAGTTTTTTTCTAGATGTTTGTTAATATATGATATATACAAACTGGCAGACGAAAATAACAAAATTTTGACGGAATGGAAATGATTTGAAACAACCGAATTGGCTTAGTGGTTTCTAACAATAAGATTTTTTAAATTTCGACCAATCAGAACACATTATGAGCCCTGGCAGCCATGTTGGATTTCCGATCAGCGCCAAAAACAAAAATCTTGTATATGACCATCTAATGAACATTTCTGCCAAGTTTGGTTCAAATCTGTTTCGTGGTT
>MJUT01025687.1:94731-123189 GCA_002080005.1 Gigantidas platifrons
AGACGCGGACGACGCCGACGGATGCAAAGTGATGACAAAAGCTCACATGACCCTTTGGGTCAGGTGAGCTAATAAAAACCCACATTTCTGGGTCAAGGATCATTGTTAAAAATTCAGAAGGCTCCCTTAAAGTTATTGAATGGAAGCCATTCTATCTACAGACTGACAACAACAGTGCCATAACATAATATGATAGCAACATGTTTTTCTCTAGCTGTCCTACAAAGAAATTGTTTATAGAGGTTCACAAATAATCAACCTGATGCAATGACAGACTTATCTCTGAGTTTTAGTGCAATTCAAATAGGTGGGAAATCTTGAAACCTCAATTTAAAAATGGTTGGGAGAGAGAGTTCATAACACATGTATATATTTTTTTAATTCTATTTAAAGAGGCATTAGCTACGATTTTGACCAAAAAAATTATATGTTTTGGAAATTGGTAAATACCTTTAAAATGATGAAATAACGGTAAATATTTCACATTAAACAGCTTATCGAACCACTTTCCGCCTTTTGAGAACGAAAATTACCATAGATTGATTATTGCCTTGCAAGCAAATAATTTGACCTCGCTTTCTCCATATGCAACTGACCTTACTAGTGACAGGTAAAAACAAATAATTTGTATTTTGTCGCTCATCAACTTGCAAACTTGCATGGTTCTTTGTACGTAAAATAAGAAATAAGTGCATTGTTGTACTGATTTAATGATGATTCAGCAAACTCCGTAAACAATGCCGATAATTAATAAGATGGCGTCCATTTCTTGATCGATCTCAAAACACGAGCAGTTGCACCTTTTTCTCCCGATGCACGTACATTTCATAACATTTAGTTACAGAAACAAGCTTTATTAAGGCATCAATCATATCTGATAGTTTTTATGGGTAACAAAAATTTACGATTTTAGGAGATAATGCCCCTTTAAGTGTAAATTTTGGAGTTTGGAATGATATTACATTAATTAATGGAGGGTTAGGATTATGGTGTTTAACACCTCTTGCAAGTTATTCAGTAATATTGCAGTAGTCAGTTTAATTGGTGGAGGAAACCGGAGTACCCAAAGAAAATCTAATTAATGGAAGAAATAATGCCAAAAAAATAACATTGAGATTTTCAAACATGTAAACTTGATTGTTTTGTTGTCTTACAATGTACACAATATATTATGTATGTATAGATTATCAATGAATATCTTCATTCCAACAATTTTTTATACATCTGTTTGTAGAATTTTGGAAGTTTAAAAAAAAAAAAAATAGAAATAATTCCTTACCATTGTTAAGTTGATATCATTTGGCGAGGTAAATTCATTTTCTAGTCCCTCCTTTCCAAGGGGGTCAATTTCAAAATCTGTGGTCCATTTTTGGACAAATTTCTTAGCTTCACGTCTGTGCTTTACCAATGCTGGACCCCACTCTTTTGTTGGATTGATCAGATAATGCCACCGCTAAAACAAATTGTTACCCTTCATTAGTTTTCAAAATAAATATAAAATACTACATAAATCACGGGATATTAAATTTATATTGTTTCAGGATCAGCAATACAAGGCTTAGTGAAAATTTTAGATTGATTCGATCTAAATACAAAAATAAGACTCGTGCTTCTGACAATGTGTGTATTTTAATGTACAATCTATTATAGTTGTGCAAGTTTTTTTTTTTTATAATTTGATGTTTGACTGGTGTTGTCTATCCATATTATGATTTATCATACTGTTCCTCGTCAATGTAACCACTTTACCAGTATAGTACCATTATGGTCATCACATGATATAGCCAAGCACATGCCCCCATATCAGTGCAAAAATTGCTGCCTATATGAAGATGTACCTATTTATAACCTTGATTCATCTCTTAAAAGTATAAAGTCTCCTGATTGTACATCTTATGTAGAACAAAGCACTAAAAGACAGTATTAAACACGGTTAGCACTGTAAACACCCAATAGAAAATTCAACAAAAAGGTCCAATATTTTGCTTTTTTGCTTGTAAATTTCACAATTTTTTCAATAAATGTCATTGCAGTATAAAAATAATACATGTACATTGTTGGGAAATATAAATTTGTACCTGACTTGAAACATGATAGAAACGCTCGCCAGAGTCTAGCTTTACTCACTACTATTTCTAAAGCTTATCCAAATAAATTTATTTGCAGGAAATGTATGTATTTTTTCTATATACTGATCACAATGCTGACAAATATCAAATATACATACCCCTCTACCTTCATCAGGAGCAGTTATTATTTTCACTATAGTGACAATTACAATTGTAGCTATAACAAACAATGTCATCATCCAACCAAGAGCATCAGCCCATACTGGAAATTTATCTCTCTTGTCAACATAACCTTCATATTTCACCCAAGAATACACCATAACAGCCTAAAAATAAAACATGTCAGGGTTCGCTAAATCGGGTGAATTTAACGCCAACTCAGCAAGAACAAGTTAATTTTCAATACAATGATGATGTGGTCTACTTTGTACTAGACCAACATGCTTAGTTGGATTTTTATAGTCCTTGCTCACTGAAACAACAGTCCGCGGATAGACATGTCGCTCCACTCGGGACATATTATCCTGATTCTGGGCCAACCAGTCTTTGTTCTTTCTCCTTAATGTTGCGTGCTTAGTGGAGAAGTAACAAAAACCAATTTTATAGTCTTTGGTTTGACCCAATTGGGGCTCGAACGTACGATCTACTGCACTCAAGGCAAGCATGCTAACCATTACACCACCGATGCGGTTGTGCATCAATTGAATTTGAATTTTGAATTTTGGTGTTTAATGCCACTTTCAGCAATATTTCAGCTATATCATAGCGACCAGTTTTAGTGGTGGAGGAAGCCGGAGTACCCGGAGAGAACCACTGACCCTGGGCAAGCAACTGGTAAACTTTATCACTTGCAGCTGCGAGATGAGTGCACCCTTTTTGCAATTTACAAAGCTGGGCACAACCCCACGCCGTATTGGTGATGGGCTCGTATGAGTTGTTAGATCCAACGATCTAACTCATTGAGCCACCCAGGCCCCGCATCAATTGAAGTCGCTGTACCTCGGTTCTAAAGTGAAATTAAAGTTGCCTTATTTCTTTTAGCAATTCACTCTTTGCTTGCAAATAAACTTTCCTTATTGACAAAGCAATTGTAATCATGAACATGCATAAGAATTGTTGAGACAAAAGAATCACGGCGAAGCCAAAACTAATTTCTACACAACTTTATTTGAAGCTTTTTCCAAAGTTTAACAATCAACTTGTTAAGATTTAAATATGGAAGCATTTTAAGGGAATATAGGAACAAATCATTTTGATGTTGCATATTTCAGAAACAACAATACAAATGCTAAACAGAAATTCAAAGTTAAATATGAAAGATATTAACAAAATATTAGCAAAGACACATGTCAAATGGAAATTCTACCAAAAAATGATACCAAACAACACATATGTTTGTGAAAAATGTCTATGAAGGTGTTCGAAGTCACTTCTCCCTCATGTTCTAAGGAAGAAATCAGAATTCTTTGCTGCATAGCTTAACATTTTATATTTGGTAAATCAATATATTATGTTCTGCTAAATATATCATTGATCAATTATTTACATAATGGTTGCTTTATTTTTGCAACATACTCTCAAAATGGTTGCTAGTCAGTTCACATTTAACCGAAATCGTGAAACAAATTTTTACCCAAACAGAGGCATATTTGATGTTGCGGATGCATCTTGTATGTAAAGTTAACATTGAAACTAATTGGGAAAATTCCTTCCTATTCCTGTAATTTCTTGGACAAAAAAGGGTGGGAACCCTTCCCACCCTTTTTTGTCCAAGAAATTACAGGTCTTTTCTAGGAGTTTTCAAGGGTTTTCTTCATTTTTTCAAGGTCAGCTTGAATATACCCAATGAACTAAGAGACAGTCTGAATCAATCCCTTAACTTAAAGCATAAAAATGCTGTACAGTTTTCTCAACATACATTGTATGTTTGAATAGTAAATGAAAACTTAATTTCATTATGATTTTCTAAAATCAGTGCCTCTATATTACAACATTGTGTTCTTGTTTACAACTCTAATGTAAATACCATAACAAATTCTCTGATGAACATCCAATTAGGTGGGTCATCTTTGGCTATGGAGAAATACACAAATAATTTGACTGGGGCCGAGGTAAAAACATCCCTCCAAATCTAAATCAACCAATGTCGTACATTTTGAAATTAAATCGACACACGTGGCCGTTGTTTCTGAAAACTGTTTTTGTTTCGTCAATGTTCTTCTACTTACATAACTTCTTCACATTTTTCACAATTATAGACTGTAAAATGTTCACAACAGTTTCCTCGGTGAGAATGTTTGAGTTGATATTAATGTCTGGGAGAAATTCCCGAACTCCAATTTGTGACAAAAAGAAAGAAGAAACTGTTGAAAGTCGCGCCATTTCGTCAGGTTAATAGTTTACATTAATCAAGCTTTTCGAAACGCCGTTACATTAAGCGTTCAGCTGAATCAGATGTGCTAAGAAGTGACTAATAACCAAACAGATTTGGTACTACAAATGAACCTTGACCGGCGATAAAATTCCCGATTTTTTCCCGGATTTTCGCGATTTCTGTGAAATTCAAGGACTTTACCCAACCGTGAAAAGCATAAACCGAATTCCCGGACTTTTCCCATTTTCCTGGTAGCATGGGAACCCTGTGTAAACAAAGTAGTGATTTGTTGGGGAAGATGTCCACCATTATTGTTTATAAATACAGACGAGTGGCTATATAGGACAACATAGCAAAAATAAACTAGAGGGTTGAAAACAGTTCCATGATCTTTGATATGATAAATGCTTCTGGTTATAAACCATCTTTATTGAATATTGTTTTACTGTTTGGAAATATCCATTAAATTTGTTTTGGCCAACTCAGCAAATTTTCAGCTATATGATGGCTAGAACAAGTTACTTTTCAACAAGATGAGGTCCACTTTGTAAAAGATCAACAAGCTTAGTTGGATTAATATATTGCTAGCTCAGTGAAACGATAGCCCACGGATAGACATGCTCCACTCAGTCACATTATCCAGATTCCAAGCCAACCATTCCTTGCTTGTACTCCTTAAAGATGTGTGCTTAGTGGAGAAGCAACAAATATCAATTTCATGGTTTGACGTGACCGGGGTTTGAACCAACAATCTACCACACTCGAAGATCAGCGTGTTAACCACAACACCACCAATACACCACACTCGAAGGTCAGCGTGTTAACCACAACACCACCAATACACCACACTAGAAGGTCAGCGTGTTAACCACAACACCACACTCGAAGGTCAGCGTGTTAACCACAACACCACCAATACACCACACTCGAAGGTCAGCGTGTTAACCACAACACCACCAATACACCACACTCGAATGTTAGCGTGTTAACCACAACACCACCAATACACCACACTAGAAGGTCAGCGTATTAACCACAACACCACACTAGAAGGTCAGCGTGTTAACCACAACACCACCAATACATACCACACTCGAAGATCAGCGTGTTAACCACAACACCACCAATACACCACACTCGAAGGTCAGCGTGTTAACCACAACACCACCAATACACCACACTAGAAGGTCAGCGTGTTAACCACAACACCACACTAGAAGGTCAGCGTGTTAACCACAACACCACCAATACACCACACTCGAAGGTCAGCGTGTTAACCACAACACCACCAATACACCACACTCGAAGGTCAGCGTGTTAACCACAACACCACCAATACACCACACTCGAAGGTCAGCGTGTTAACCACAACACCACCAATACACCACACTCGAAGGTCAGCGTGTTAACCACAACACCACCAATACACCACACTAGAAGGTCAGCGTGTTAACCACAACACCACCAATATACCACACTCGAAGGTCAGCGTGTTAACCACAACACCACCAATACACCACACTCGAAGGTCACCGTGTTAACCACAACACCACCAATACACCACACTCGAAGGTCAGCGTGTTAACCACAACACCACCAATACACCACACTCGAAGGTCAGCGTGTTAACCACAACACCACCAATACACCACACTCGAAGGTCAGCGTGTTAACCACAACACCACCAATACACCACACTCGAAGGTCAGCGTGTTAACCACAACACCACCAATACATTGTTTTTAAGGAAACGTTCTTAGATGTGAAATGTCATGATGGCATAGGATAGCTCTTTCTTGTGGCTTCCAAAAATTATAAAGGAATCTTTCTTTACCAGCTATTGATGCACAATTTCATTAATTCCTGCACGTTATCCATGATGTGCAATTATGCTCTTGTGAAAGAAATGTCATTCTAATGCAATCAGTTCTTCCATTTTAGTACTCACAGTAACAGCTAAAGGTGTAAGAAAACACCAACAGAGAGCCCACCACCATTTGGCAATGAACCATGGGAATCCAATAGGCCCACAGAATTGTTTGCCAATCATGGTCTCTATATCATCCAAAAATCTTCTTACTCCTGAAATTAATTAAGATTCCAAGTGGTACCTATATGGATGTGAATTTCAACAATACAGAAAAGATCATCTTTCAACTAATCTTACAACCTAGTTATCTACAGTATTTTAAAAGCACCCAAGATATTTATACTCTGTGAAATTTGAAATTGTATTTGTAACCCTAAATGTCCATAACAGGTCAATAGAAAATATACAAGGCGATGTTGGAAATCTTTTACATAATGAAGTAGCAAAACCCACATTTGTTTTATCACGACTAAAGTAAATTGATGTAATTTCAATCTTTAGTAACTGTGGTAATCTTGGGATGGAGGGCAATGCTGTACCACAAAATTTTGAAGCTTATCATTGTCATGGAGCTACACTAAGAGATCCTCCCAGTTCAGCTTGGTTTTATTTGGATTAATGCTTCCTATGAAGATTTACTTTATAAAAAGGATGATGATGAGTTCCAAGTGATGTCAAAAGCTCATATGGCCTTTTGCATACTAATAAGAAACAGTGCCTAATAAATGCATCTCTCACACTGTTTAGCAGATTGAAATATAATTACAACTTGATTCTTACCATATACCCAACCTATGGAAATGCACTCCAAGATGGCTATCAGCAATACATTCCAGCCTCCTGAGTAATCATCCATTACAGTTAACATGTAGTTTCCTCCCTGCAATATAGCATTGTACATTTCTATATTTAGGTAAGGTTTAAGTGTACATCTAGTATATGTTTTGTAACATTCTTGTTTCAAAGTCCTATCAATTGTGTCAATGTTCTAAACAAATTTTGCTCATAAAGGTAATTAAGAAATATTCAGAAAAATAGATACTTCGGTACTACTTTTTATTTATTCACAACCGTATGCAAATATGGAGTCTCGACTTTACAATACACTCTACAAAACATGGTGGAAATACCCTCCAAGTTTCAGATGGATTTTTAATCACTTGCTAAGGATGCAAAAATAATGTAATCGGTACCAAAAGAGATTACAGGTATGTTTATTCTTGATTATGTTATTTATAGAAATGTTTGGAGACAAAATAGTCTTAGGGTCTCGACTTTACAATACACGAGGATAGTTCTCCAAAAGTTTGAAAAAAATAATCTGAAAAAAATAAGACCTCCAGACTCTGCATGTGACTTTCAACAATATTCCAGTTACATCAAGGCAGTCAGTTTTATTAGTGGAGGAAACTGGAGTACCTAGAGAAAACACCGACCTGTCGCATACAGGATATTTAAAAAAAAAGTCAAATAATTTAGTGTTTTCACTCCTGTATTAACGAACCTGTTGACAATAGTAGAATACTTGCTATACTCATGGACAAAAGAAACGTTGCACATATAAATTAATTTATTTTGTTATACAATACATATATGTACTTGTCTAAAATTACATCTGCAATGTCTAAAGCACGGAAAAATCAGTATATGTGCAAACGTTATGTCCACAATTTCCAACGTTACACTCTGTTACTTGACGTAATCAATGTGCAAGTTTACAAAGTCAATATCTGGTGAAAGAGCCTCTATTATCGATCACAGCTTGACAACGTCGACGCAAAGACGCAATTAAACGATTAATTGATGCTATAGGAATTCGCTGCCATTCATCTTCCAATGCAATACGGAGTTGGTCTAGCATTTCCGGTTGCTGTGCTCTCCTTCTTACTTGCTGGTCTAATTGGTCCCAAAGATGTTCTATTGGTGAAAGATCTGGCAAAAGGACAGGCAAAGGCAGTACATCAACGTTATTTTGATGCAAAAAGTTCATATTGGCCCTTACAATGTGTGGACGAGCGTTATCCTGTTGAAACGTAGCTCCATTTGCTGCAATAAAAGGTAGCACATGAGGTGATAGGATCTCGTTTCTGTATCTTTTGGCATTAAAACTGCCGTTGATTGTCACAAGATGTGTGCGTCTATTTGCTGCAATTCCGCCCCACATCATTACACTTCCCCCGCCAAAACGGTCGTGACGAACACAATTGTCAGCAAAGTGTCACCACGTCTACGATAGACTCTTGTCCGCTCATCTACTTGAAGCAACAGAAAACAGGACCTGTCGCCAGCCAGTCAGTCGACATCGCAAATGATGTCTTGCCCATTATAAACGACGTTGACAATGACGTTGTGTCAACATGGGACCCCAATCTGACCAACCTGTCTTGTCTGTTGTTTGTTACTCTTGGTCTATCCGATCTTGGGCAATCAGCAGTTGAATTTGTGTTTCTATACCTGTTCCACAATCTCCAAAAACGTATAGCAACATCACCTTGCGTAGCGCAGAGTTGCAGCATTCCAATTGCCCTCTCTCTGCTAGCATTGTCTAAACGGGGCATTATGTTTTGAAAAGCAGATTGGGAAAACAAAATTGTTTTTCTTACTTCTGATACCAACAGCTGTCAACTGGGTACAAACATGACACAAATCACCTGCACGTACATGACATTTGGCACGAAAATAGCGTATACGACTGTGTTCGATAACGTAATGCTCTAATGAGTTTCAAATAAATCTTACCTTACCTGTATAATCAATTCAATCAGGTAAACATTGGCATAAAGTGAAAATATTTCTCCGATAATTTTTTTTTATTTTATCAATATTTTTATATTGCAGCATTTCTTTTGTCCATGAGTGTATTTGGTAACGTATTTGGGAACTTTACAATATTTGCATTAGTATAGATATGGAGCCTATTTAACCCGCATTTCTGAGAAAAATTAGTTTGAACAATATTTATTTATGAAATTTCAACATACAATTATTCCAATAAACAATGTTCAATGGGATTCAGAAACAAGTTATCAAACTTATGTAAATCTGAGAAAAACAAGATATGATTATATCATAACGATTATGAATTCCCAAGTCTCCCAAACCGGCCACTGACAACAGGTTTAAAAAATAAATCAAAAGCTACCTTTGAAATCAAACAATGTTGAATTTTGCGGTATTGTGGTGGCCATTTTGAAAATGGGAGACCAGTAGATATTTTTTGATGTCGGGAATCAATTCAGGTCATCATAATCTACCTGCATATGAAATTTCGTTGAAATCCAACAATGTTGAATTTGTGCAGTATTGTGACGGCCATTTTTAAAATGGTGACCGGTAGAAATTTTTCAATAACAGGAATCAATTCGGGACATCATAATCTACCTACATATGAAATGTCGTTGAAATCGGACATTGTTGAATTTGTGCGGTATTGTGGCAGCCATTTTGAAAATGGCGACCAGTAGAAATTTTTCAATGTCGGGAATCAATTCGGGACATCATTATCTACCCACATATCAAATTTTGATGATATCGGACAATGTTGAATTTTTACCGCCCATTTTTATGCCGTGTTTTGGTAGCCATTTTGAAAATGGCAGACATCTCGAAAATTTTGAAAATGCAGAATTGCTCCTCTAATGGTGACCTATCACTATGTCAAATTTTATGTCTCTATCATTATCCATTTGGAAGTTATCAACATTAATGTACGAAATTGCAACTTTCCCATAGGATTCTATAATAACCCCCAAAAATATAACTTTGACCCCCTTTACCACAAAGCTGAAAACTTTAGGACCAACTAGAAACATATATCTATAACTCCACCAAGTTTCATGAAATTCTGTCCAGTAGTTCCTGAGATCTGCCATGGACAAGTTCATGTGCCAAAGAAAGAAAGGGAGAAAGAGAAGAATTAAAATTCTCTAACGATTATGAAGTCTCCCAAACCGGCCACTGACAATAGGTTTAAATGAACACTTTGCATTGTGACAAATTCTGAGCTTGATTTTTTGCGGTATTGTGATGGCCATTTTGAAAATGGAGACCAGTAGAAATTTTTCGATGTCGGGAATCAATTCCGGACATCATAATCTACTTGCATATGAAATTTC
Source organism: Gigantidas platifrons (assembly GCA_002080005.1). Lineage (NCBI taxonomy): Eukaryota > Metazoa > Mollusca > Bivalvia > Mytilida > Modiolidae > Gigantidas > Gigantidas platifrons. Next base: position 105,160 of record MJUT01025687.1, read on the forward strand.
GTTGAAATCGAATAGTGCTGAATTTGTGCGGTATTGTGGTGGCCATTATGAAAATAGCGACCGGTAGAAATTTTTCGTTGTCAGGAATCTATTCGGGACATCATAATCTACCCACATATGAAATGTCGTTGAAATCGGACAATGTTGAATTTGTGTGGTATTGGGGTGGCCATTTTGAAAATGGCGATCGGTAGAAATTTTTCAATGTTGGGAATCAATTCGGGACATCATTATCTACCCACATATCAAATTTTGATGATATCGGACAATGTTGATTTTTTACCGCCCATTTTTTATGCCGTGTTTTGGCAGCCATTTTGAAAATGGCAGACATCTTGAAAATTTTGAAAATACAGAATTGCTCCTCTAATGGTGACCTATCACTATGTCAAATTTTATGTCTCTATCATTATCCATTTAGAAGTTATCAACATTAATGTACGAAATTTCAACTTTCCCATAGGATTCTATAGTAGAAACGTATATTTATAACTCCATAAAGTTTCATGAAATTCTGTCCAGTAGTTCCTGAGATCTGCCGTGGACAAGTTCATGTGCCAAAGAAAGAAAGAAGAACAAAGGAGAATAATAATACCGTCTTTTTGTGTCTATTAAACGCTCTGGTGCATAGAACGCACCCCCTTTCCTCCCCAAAAAATCTGGGAAAATTCTAGTTCCTATCTATAGAACACAGGAAATTCAGTAAAAAATTCAAGGCAGAAATCCTCGTTCAAACGGCAAAATACTGCTTACCACAGATCACGTATTTGTTAATCCATGTATTTTTGATAAATTTTAGACAGGGAAATGTTAAATTAGTTTTGTTAAAAGAGTTTAAACTGATTATTCTACATTTTGCAAGCGAAAATTAGCTGTTTTGTGAATGCAGGAAGTTTATCGGTAATGTTTAATTTGAAAACAAGTTCAAAACGGCAATGAAAATGATACGGATGGAGCAGTTGATTTTTTTGTCGTTCTTTACATGAATTATGGTTGTTTTAAATAATAAATATGTAGATATGTTTAATCTTTAATCAGTATTAATTCATCAAATAATGAACCGTTCATGTGATCAAAGATAGGCAAGCTTGGGTCAAGCTTAAAATAGGAAGTAATTATGATCGATTCAAATAAAGTGAAAACAATACAAAAGTAATAACATTAATTAAGACCTGATCAAAGAGATCATAATTTCTTTTGAAGTGTACTCATATTGTGCCACTGCTACAATATATTATACATGTATAATATTGACAGGTGTCCCAGTAAGTTCAATTATCTTTTCACACCTATTATACAATATACTGTCATTGACCTTGTCAACTGCTGAAGTGCTGTAAAAATTGATAATTCAAACAAAGGTTCAATACCCAAACACAGGTAATTTCACCCCAGGAAAAAAATAGATTGAAAAAAAGTTAAATATCACACCTCTGATAGCAAACATTTGACAGTGATTCCTGCATTCGTATGGACAATTAATTCCGAACAACAACACCAATGTACAAGGATTATTATTGACAAACATCGAGAATATTTACATACCTTTCAAAAAGGCAATGAAAAAGCAATAAATATAATTTTTTTACAATTTTATTTTAAATAACACATATATAATGAACACAATTAATGTTATTTGAACAATAATTCACCGATGATTGGGAATATTGCCGTTCGTGAATTCGAAGCTATGCTACCGGCAACTCTCTGTGTGACCTGAAAAAAAGTGTCTGATACTTGCTCTTATGCATAAAATGCACCCCACCTACAAATTATCATTTTAAAGCATAAGACTGCGTTCTATACGTACCTAAAAATGGTAATAATAAGAAACGGAGCAAAAACAATAAGTCTCCCAACGTTGTTTGGGAGACTTAATTAGTGTATTTCTTATAGTATCAAAAGCATTTAAGAGGAAAAAACACAAGATGAAATGCAAAAGGACCTTATTACTAGGAAAAAACACCATTGTCTAGTCTAAAATTGTGAAATATATAAAAATGTTATAAATCAGAATTATTAAATCAATTTTGACAATTCTTTCCCAAATAAGTTCAAAAAGCAGACTGCGAGAATGAGTGTCCATTACATGAAAGCTATGATTAACACAGTGGATCAACTTAATGAGGTGTCAGAGTAATTATGAAAACACTTAACCAAATCATGCATAAATTATAGAAATTGATTGAATGCGTTTTAAACGGTCAACATCAAGGCGGGAGCATGGCATGCAAGACTCCTGCAAAAAACGGGAAAGATAACATGTATACCAATTAAAGATATTATTCTCAGTAACTTACATTTGTCGTCAATGTTAATCCAAGCAAGAAGAATATTGTACAAACACCTGTAACAGTCAAGAATTTGTGTCGTCTCAATAAAGGGATTTTGTCCATCAAGGAGGTAATGACTGTCTCTACTAATACAAACTGTAAAACAAAAATCTTAATTAAAAAAATAGTATTCAATTATTTAATGCATATTGGTGAATTTAATTAAAAAAAAAAAAGTTCATTTGTAAGACTATCACTCGCCTTGTAATAATACAATTTTTGGTGCAAGCAAGTGGAGTTTTTCAGGAAAAGTTTTTTATTTATATTCCTATATATATGTAGTTAAAAAATGTTCTGTGGTGCTGGCCAACTTGGATAATATTCTGATTTCTGGATTTATTTGTTCAAAATTCAGAAGGATTCATCAACTACAATTTAAGTTATCGCACAAAAACCATTCTGTCTACACGACAACAACGCCATAACATAATATGACTACATATATTGGTAGTATAGAATAAAAAATAATTGTTTTTACATAAATATGATCAAGTTGGGTCTATATCATCAGCACTAAGCATTTTGTGCCAGTTTTGTTTTTTTTTTTTTTTTTTTTTCAGGATTTTACATAACCCTTCCCCACCACCTGACTAAGGTGCCAGTTTGATTACCAATTGTTTTTGGCAAGTACACTACAATTTTTTTATCAATGGATTTAACAAACCTCGCTATCAACACCAAGTGTGATCAACATCAGGAAAAAAATTATGGCCCAAAGTGGCCCAGGAGGAATCTTAGTAACTGCATATGGATACACAACAAAAGCTAAGGATGGTCCACTCTCTGCTACGTCTTTAACAGGAATGTCTAAAACTTCAGAAAGGTTGCCAAGGTAGGAAAAGATGACAAAACCAGCAAAAAAACTAGTTAAGCAGTTACTAAAGGCTACTGTGAGTGCATCCCTAAAAGTACAATGAAAATATGTTAGCCTCAAGCATGGACATTACATGTATCAGGTTCTAAACATTTCCAAATACAAAACAAACAAGAAATGTGTGCATCACAAAATACGCCCGTCTATATAAATTATCAAATGGTATAATGGTAATGATCCCAAAATAAATAGGGTTCTTCCCCTTCCACATATATCTATAACTCCACCAAGTTTCATGAAATTCTGTTCAGTAGTTCCCGAGATCTGCTGTGGACAAGTTCATGGTCCACGGAAAGAAAGGAGAAAGGAAAAAGGAGAATAATAATAATAACAGAATTTAAGTTATATGCTTAAATTCATTTATCGCAAAAAAAGAAAGAAAAAAAAGAAAAGAAAAAAAGAAGAAGAAAAAAGAAAAAGAAAAAAAAGAAGAAAAAAGAAAAAGAAAAATAGAAAAAAGAAGAAAAAAGAGAGAGAAAAAAAAAGAAGAAGAAAAGAGAAGAAAAAAGGAAGAAGAAAGAAAGAAAGAAAGAAAGAAAGAAAGAAAGAAAGAAAGAAAGAAAGAAAAGAGAGATTAGATGTGTAGCTGATGTATTTATCTTATTTTCAGCTGTTTAGCTGAGATGTGCTTATAAGATTCTTAGCTGATATTGATATGAACTTATCCTATTATCAGATATCTGGCTGAGCTGTACTTATATTATCATCAGATGTTAGCTGATCTGTATTTATATTATTAGCAATTTTAGCTGATAATTACTAACTTATTATAAGATGTTTTGCTGATATATGTATGTATTTATCTTATTTTCAGATGTTTAGCTGAATCCTGATATGCATTTATCTTAATTTCAGATGTTTAGCTGATATGTACTTATTTTATTATCAGTCGTTTGGCTGATATGTACTTAATCTTTAACAGATGCTGAGCTAATAATAATTTATCTTATTATCAAATGTTTGGCTGATATGAATATCAGATGCTTAGCTAATATTAACTTATCTTATTATCAGATGTTTGGCTGATATGAACTTATAATTTTATCAGATGTTTGGCTGATTAGTACTTTTGTACTCATGTTATTATCAGATGTTTAATTAATATGACATTATCTTATTATCAGATGTTTAGCTGTTATGTTTTTATCTTATTTTCAGATGTTTACTTGATATACACTTGTCTTATTATCAGATGTCTAGCTGATATGTACTTATTTTAATTTCAGATGTTTAGCGGATATGAACTTATCTTATTATCAGATGTTTAGCTGTTATCTTTTTATCTTATTTTCAGATGCTTACTTCATATGCACTTGTTTTATCATCAGATGTCTAGCTGATATGTACTTATCTTAATTCAGATATTAGCTGATATGTACTTACCTTATTATCAGATGTTTTAGCTGATAAGTATTTATCTTAATTTCAGATGTTTACTTGATGTGCACCAGTGATTGGGATTAAAATTTTAATTATGGGACATTTTCAGATGGAATGTGATAAATGACACATGGCCCCTCTAATCCCAATTACTGATGCACTTGTCCTATTATCAGATGTTTTGCTGATATGTACTTATCTTAATTTCAGATGTTTAGCGGATATGAACTTATCTTATTATCAGATGTTTAGCTGTTATGTTTTTCTTAATTTCAGATGTTTACTTGATATGCACTTGCCTTATAATCAGATGTTTAGCTGATATGTACTTATATTTTTTCAGATGTTTAGCTGGTATTTACTGATCTTATTATCAGATGTTTGGCTGTTATATAGTATCTTATTACCAGATGTTTTACCTGATATGAACTTACCTTATTTCAGATGTTAAGCTGTTATGTTTTTATCTTAATTTAAGATGTTTTATTTCAGATGTTTAGCTGTTAATTACTAACCTTATTATCAGACACTTAGCTGTTATGTATTTATCTTTTTTTAGATGTTTTTCTGATAGGAACTAAGCTTATGATATGTACTTGCCTTGTTATCAGAGGTTTAGATACATACTTATATTAATTTCAGATGTTTAGCTGATACATGCTTATATTATTTTCAGTGGTTTAGTTGGTACATAGATATATTATTTTCAGATGTTTAGATGATACATACTTATAGTGTTGTCAGATGTTTAGTTGTGTAAGCCATTTATTGAGTTAAAGAACTGGTAGCACGGGAGAGTCCAATTGAGATTGGCTAGACTTGGTACTCGTAATGAAAGCATTATTGAATTTGATCTTTCAAATGTTGTACATCTTTGTTTAAAGGATTAAACAATTAGATGTTATTGATTATCTTACCTTAATTATGTTTTATACCTTTATTACATTTGTATGTTTTATTTAATTTGTTGAAGTTGTTTTCAAGTATGCATACATCTTAACAAGATTGATTGAATATCTCAGTATCTATAATATAAGTGGTTTAAATAAAAACCACATATCTATCTATCATCTATTTAAATGGTTTAAGTAAAAACCATATGATATAACCACATAGTCATTTTGTGATGTATATGTTGTCACTTTTATGATTTATTTGGTGTTGGTTCACAGGTTTACAAGAGAATACCCCATTTCATGGCGGTTGACAGTGCAACCAAGAGTTTGCTTGCTCTATCAATTTGGCGGAATTCGCTGCTTTTTATGTTTATCTTTGTATACTATTCTGCTTGAAACATAACATTTGAACATTTGCATCTGTGTAGCCCACGATGTGATCAGACTAATTTTCAAGCACCTGTGTATCCCACGGTGTAATCAGACTTTAATTTACAACTTACAAGCACCTGTGTATCCCACGGTGCATTGTATACCCGTTGTATATCTATCTATCTAAGGTTTCCATAATTTGTCGGTAACCGCATATCTTGTTATTGTATGATCTATCTATCTATCTATCTATACATTTATATATATTGATCTGATATTGAATATCTATCTACCATCTATCAAAAGGTTGCCATAAATTTTCGGTAACCGCATATCTTGTTATTGTATCTATCTAGTATCTATATATATTGATCTGAAATTAAACCTGTGGCCAATTACTGCCAAAACTTTATATATTTGTTTCTTTATACATGTACGAGATAACAAGAAATGGAGCGGAGCAAACACAATAAGTCTCCCAAACGTTTGGAAGACTTAACTACAAGCTGGGTTGTTTCTTTGTGCAAGGAGTTTGGTATTTTGAGGTATGATTTGTCTCCTAGAACCAGTCGAAAACTTATTAATTCGAGGGATTTTCCCTCCTCACCCCCAATCAAATTCAATGATAGCCGAATCAAATACAGTGATAGCCGAATCAAATTCAATGATAACCGAACCAAATTCCTTCAAGGATAACAGATCAAATTCAACGATAAGCGATTGTGAATCAAATTCAAGGATACCAATGTTATTGTAATTACATGTAGCTATGCATAATCTTTTTTTATCAAACAATATTTCAACACTTCCGAGTCAATAATATACACAATAGTTCAGAAACACGTTTTTATTAGGGATGTCAAAATTTGTATAAATTGATACTCGAGTACTCTACCTTAATACTCGCATAAAATCCAAGAGTAATCGAGTACTCTCGCAAGTGTAGTGTAACAATAAAATGTAACTTCAAACCCCTCAAAACAATGAGTCTAAACTACGGAAATTAACACTACTCCCAGCTCAATAAGACCACAACACTTGAGACAATTTTAACAAATCTGTATACAAACTGTGAAATCGACCAATTTTTTTTTTACTAAACTTGTTGAAGATGATCATGCATATATCATGTGTATTTCTTTACAAGTTTTAATTATTTAATTAAAGCAAATTAGAATCAACATATTTACAAATTGATCATAAATTAGCCTTCGGCAAACAGCTAACAATACACTTGTCCAATGATAACGGAATCAATGGCCAATTAAATCAATCATTACAAAGTAAACAAACTAACGAATGTAGCTTGAATGAGGGTCACTATGGGAGACATCAAGTTTATTCTTGATCAAAAATATTATCTGGACGACAATTTCGGGAGAAAGTCTATTGCGCAGTTTTGTGATGATCAAACCAGCCGACGAAAATGTACGTTCGGACGGAACTGAAATAGCTGGTACAGATAGAACGCTCTTAGAACATGAAAAAAAACCCAAAAAACGCCGAGTGATACTCGAATACTGGAATACTCGTTGACATCCCTAGTTTTTTATTAATTAAATTGCCAAATTTCCTGTGCAAACTATAGAAATACAATTCCCAAAGAGACATAACTCTTACAGAACTTGAAAGTGTTCCAGAATTCTTACAAATGAGGAATACATGTTATACCTAATTTAATTTACGATACAACATTAAGGGTTAGGGTTTCGATTATGGTGGCTAATGCCACGTTCCACAATATTTCAGCTATATCATGATGGTCAGAATGCCCAGATAAAACCATCGACCTACCGCAAGTCACTGAAAAACTATCACATAATGTTGTATCGAGTACGTCTCGTCCGAGTGGGATTCAAACTCGCATTAGTGGTAATAGGCACTGTTTGCATAGGTAGTTGTAAATCAAACTTGTCTATAGCGACCATTGAAAGGAGTTCTGAAAAAAGGTCGCATAAGACAGGGAGTCGTTGAATAGAGGTTATGATATCTGCTCCCAAAATCTCGAGAGGAAAAACCTAGTTCGGGTATATAATTCGTATCAACTTTTAACCCCGTTCGTGTGGAGGACAAATGCATGAATAGAGCTTTAAATTCTGGCAAGAAAAAAGTATAATGAAATAAAAATATGTTCATTTATCGTTAAATATTTCCGTCCTTTGTGGGTGAAAAAAAAAAAAAAGAAGAATAATTATATTAAATGATCGAGTTTTTTTACTTTCTTTCAACAGCTATTGTTATCTTAATTGTTATCGTAATTAGAATTAATCATTATGATTAGAAGAATGAAATTTCCTGACAAAACGTTTTCAAACTTCGATCGCTCGCCGAAAGCTATAAATAGCCTAATCACACAATCAGCATATCAGCATGTGTTTACCTTGATCTGTTACCACACGTTAAACAAATGTTGACAGAAATATATGCTGGGAACCAGTACTTCATAATTCAATAATTTTCAAAATCACGATTATTTATTTATAAAACTGAAAGATTAAAACGGTATTTTCTATAGCAAGCAATTTTAAATATTTAATATAAATAAGAAATAAACCCAAATAAACCAAAACAACAATAATAAATCATCACGTGAACAACTTACCTGTAAAAAAAATGGCGGTCGTACACAATAACGCTAATCGTGACTTCATTTAATATGAAAAATCTATTATTATGAACTAGTAACAGGTATGGAATTTGGGAGCGAGATGTTGTCAGTAGATCATGTAAATATCAGCTAGATGGATATTGGCAACAATCGCTGCATCAGCTGGGCAAAACAGAAATTTTTCCAAAGTCGGGACTGTATTTGTTTATTTATTATCTAACTTCTGGTTTGATAATAATCTTCTAATAGTCGTTATATGAAGAATTTTTACCCAAAGAACACGGTCGTTAGTCGCGTTAGACAGTGGGTCGTTATATAAAGGTCGAATGCACGGGAAAACAATGGGGAGGAATAAATAAGGTCGGCTAACAAAGGGGGTGGCTAAGACAAGCTTGACTGTACCATACAATGACTATCTACTATGGCCCCTACAACATTAAGTGTACTACGGTTTTCTCCACCAATAAAACTGACACGCCCCAATATAATTGAAATATGTCATTAAACACCATAACCCTAACTCTGACTTAATTAATCTGGCTAAATAATGTTTCTTACTTCCAAAAGAATCCACATTGCCACCATCCACTACTGTTTAGGCATCCAATAGAAACTGGTTTTAAAATTTGTATCATAGCAAAACTTTCAAAATGCATATCAAAATATATACCTTGACAACAAAAAAATCAAACAGGATTGCCATTTCTCAACCAAATACTAGCATCAGGAACACAATTTTGATGTTGAAATATTAAAATACTTGCATTGAAAATGGAGACATGTGTAATGTATATACTTGTTATCTGGTCAATATTCAGTGGAGACATGTGTAATGTATATACTTGTTATCTGGTCAATATTCAGGGAGCAAAGTATTCTTTATAAATGTCCTAAATTATAATATAGATACATACGCTAAGCAGTCATTGTGGAATCTGTTGTAGCTGGACAGAGCAATCAATCCTCCCCATGATGCAGACAAGGAAAAGAATATCTGAACTGCAGCATCCTTCCATACCTACAATTACAGATGGATTTAAAGGGGCATTATCTGCCATATCGTAAATTTTTGTTACCAATAAAAACTATCAGATATGATTGATGCCTTAATAAAACATGTTTCTGTAACTTATAAATGTTATGAAATGTATGCGCATCTGGGAGAAAACGAGCAATGGCTCGTGTTTTGAGATCGATCAAGAAATGGACGTCATCTTATTAATTATCGACATTGTTCACGGAGTTTGTTTGAATCGTCATTAAATCAGTACAACAATGCACTTATTTCTTCTTTTTTGTGAATCTGCTTTTAGTCGGTGTTAATTACGGACAAAGAGCCATGCAAGTTGGCAGTTAATAAGCGACAAAATACAAATTATTCGTTTTTACCTGTCACTAGTAAGGTCAATTGCATACCGAAAAAGCGAGGTCAAATTATTTGCTTGAAAGCAAATAAGTAATCGATGGTAATTTTCGTTCTCAAAAGGCGGAAAGTGGTTCGATAAGCTGTTTAATGTGAAATATTTACCTTTATTTCATCATTTTAAAGCTATTTACCAATTTCCAAAACATAGAATTGTTTTGGTCAAAATCGTAGCTAATGCTCCTTTAAATTAACATTTAGTAAACATTGCTCAAATGGTAAAGATATATTATTTTCTACAATGTAGCTAATTTTAAAATTTCAGTGAGTGATTATTGTTTAAAATGAGCCACTTATCAGCTATATCATGACAAGAAGACGTGATATTCAAAGAAAGGATGATGATGTCCACTTTGTACTAAACATGCATGTTGGATTTTTATAGTGCTAGCTCACTGAAACAACAGTCCACGGTTAGACATGTTGCTACACCAACAAATGATTCTAATATCGAGCCAACCAGTTTTTGCTCTTACTCCTTAAAGCTGTGTGCTTAGCAGAGAAGCAGAAAATGTAGTTAATACCAAATTGTTCAGTCTTTGTTTTGACCAGTTGTGGTTTAAACTAGAGGCTCAGCACTGAGCTGCGCCTGTGTCGCTCACATTTCATTCTGCTCTGAGGAAATTTAATACAGAACCTTCCATAGCCTATAGGTGCTTCCCACCAAATTTCGGTTCATTTTGGCAAAGCAGTTTCAGAGAAGAAGATTATTAGAAATCAACCAATCTAAAACAAGAATTGCCTGTGGCAGCCATGTTTGTTAATGGATCAAAACGAAATGGCAATCTCTATAGAAGACCTTCCATAGATACTTCTTACCAAGTTTCATATCATTTGGCCAAGCGGTTTCAGAGGAAAAGTTGTTTTAGAAATCGACCAATAAGAAACAATAATTGGCTATGACGGTCATGTTTGTTAACGGATAAAAACGGAATAAGCAATTCCCATAGAGGATCTTCCATAGATGCTTCCTACCAAGTTTTGGTCTATTTGGCCAAAGCTATGTCAGAGTAGAAGATTTTTAGAAATCGACCAATCAGAAATATGAATTGCCTGTGGCAGCCATGATAGTTGATGGATCGGGACAAAATGAGCAATCTTTATAGAGAACCTTCCATAGATGCTTCCTACCAAGTTTTGGTTGATTTGGCAAAGCGGTTTCAGAGGAAAAGATTTTTTAGAAATCAGCCAATCAGAAACAAGAATTGTCTGTGGCGGCCATGTTTGTTAACGGATTGGGACTAAATGAGCAATCTTTATAGAGAACTTTCCATAGATGCTTTCTACCAAGTTTCGGATCATTTGGCCATGCAGTTTGAGGAGAAAATTTTTAGAAATAGACCAATCAGAAACAAGAATCGCCTGTGGTGGCCATATTTGTTAATAGATCGGTACGAAATGAGTACTCTTTATAGAGGATCGCCAATAGATGCTTCCTATCAAGTTTCGGATTATTTATACAAGCGGTTTCAGAGGAGAATAATTTTAAAAATCAGCCAATCAGAAACAATAATCGCCTATGGTGGCCATGTTTGTTAACGGATCGGGACGAAATGAGTACTCTTTATAGAGGACCGCCCATAGATGTTTCCTACCAAGTTTCGGTTCATTTGGCCTACCGGTTTCAGAGGAGAAGAATTTAAAAAATCGGCCAATCAGAAACAAGAGTCGCCTGTTGCGGCCATGTTTGTTAGCGGATCGGGAAAAAATTAGCAATCTTTATAGAGGACCTTCCATAGATGCTTCTTACAAAGTTTCGGTTCATTTGGCCAAACGGTTTCACAGGAGATTTTTAAAAATGGGCCAATCAGAAACAAGAATTGCCTGTGACAGCCATGTTTGTTAATGGATCGGGACAAAATAAGCAATCTTTATAGAGGACCTTCCATAGATGCTTCCTACCAAGTTTCAGTTCATTTGGCTGAGGGGTTTCATAGGAGAAAATTAAAATGTGAAAAGTTAACGGACGACGGACGCCGAGTGATTGCAAAAGCTCACATTGCCTTTGGCAAGGTGAGCTAAAAATTTGAACGGTAAAATATGTGACATTTCATAGAATCCAGATGATTAACTAAGGAATGTTAACTTATATGCACATGGAATTAAACACAATATTCCTTACTGCTTTAGCATCAAGAAATAGGGTGGTAAAACAGGTGGATTACCCACTTAAAATTGTTGATGCAATAAAAGGGGTAATTACATATTACTGAATGTTGTTTTAATCTTCTACATTTTCAACTGTTATTGTGTGTAGTTATATATATAATTAGTTTTCATGACATTCAAAATTAGATACAGAAGTTGCTGGGGTTCATTGAAGTTTCAATTCTGAAGCCACTTTTTGACCATGCAGCTTTCTAAATGAGGTAAACAATGTAATTTTTTTTTAAATGGGACAAAATTTCACAAAGCAGAATCAAGAAATGTTTCGTGTATTTCAAGGGAAATAGAACTAAAGAAATAAACTCACCTCAGAATCAGCTAGTCTGTCCAGATCTGGAGTGATATAGAAATCAATGCCCTTCTTGTAGCCATCCAATGTTAGTCCTCTGACAAATAAAATTATCAACACAATGTATGGAAATGTAGCTGTGAAATAGACAACCTGAAAAATGCAACAAACAAAAAAACGAAAACAAGATTAGTTTTGAAATAAAGAATTTGGTTATAAATACATATTTTTTCACCTTGAGAAATAATTATGTACAGGGTTAGCTGTGGAACCGTAGCTTTTTAGGTCCTTGTTTTGTTTTTTTGCTTTTTTTTTTTTTATATATATGCGTATAATACACCTGAGCATGACCAGTGATATTTTTTTCTTTAAAAAATTTGGTCACTGGAATTTCAAAAGAAGATTCAGTGATTATCAGGCAGAATTAGATTGATTGATTGATTGATTTTTTGGTGTTTGATGCCACTTTCAGCTATATCATGGCAACCAGTTTTAGTGATGGAAGAAGCCGGGGTACCCAGAGAGAACCACCAACCATGGGCGAGCAACTGGTAAACTTATCACTTGCGGCTGCAATTTGAGTGTACCCTTTTTTGTAATTTACAAAGCCGGGCACAAACCCACGCCGTATTGGTGATAGGCTTGTACGAGTTGTTAGGTAATCCAATTACCCAACGCATTGAGCCACCCGGGTCCGAGGCAGAATTAGAAAGTTTCCAGCATTTGAAATATAATGTGTAACATATTATTGTTAAATTTTGTTAATGAATCAAATGTTAATGCATGTTTTTGAATCAAATAACATGTGTTGATCTAAATGTGGGATGTCAATCACATGCATCTCAGATGTTGACAAGGTTTGATATTCCACAACCATGGAGCATATTTCACTAGGTAACATATTGAAGTTATTTTTCTACTTTTCATTTAAATTTCTAATGAAAAAGGTTTCTCCGGTAACTATTTCACAAAAAATTTGCTCCAGAGGAAACTTTTTCACCGGAACAAATTTTGGATTACATATATGCACTAATTTATACCCCTTTAAGGAGAATTGAAAAGGTAAACTGGTTTTTTGATTATCTTGCAAGGTATTTATAATGTAGAAAAGGTATGAAAATATTATATAATATGGTAGTGATTAATATCAATTCTGTTATGACACATATTCAATTAAAATAAAGTTAATGAATTAATCAGGAGTTATAACAATTACATGTATATTGGTGCATATGAAGCAATAATATCATTAGCAAAAGTAATCATTACAGCAATAATAATATTTAATTGGTTGTAGTAACACTGAACTGATTCAGTTTATAGTATTGTAACAATCTTCCAACTTAACAAACAGACAATATTTATGCTTAAAAAACACAAAATATTACAATGCTGCTGTAAAGAGCATATTAAGTATTTAGATAACAGAATTTTCCTTAAGATTTTATAAATATTAAATATTGTACAAAAATGCACTTGCGATAACATCGAATTTTGACTATTCAAGCAGCACATTTACCACAATTATGTTTAGAAACATCAGCACATAAACTAGACCTTTTCCTAGATTTGTAGGAGCAGAATGGGTATGCATACAATACACAATGTGCATATAGTACACACCTAAAAATGGTAGTAATTTTCTTCTACAATTTGTTTCAAGTTAATCAAGTTAAAAGCTATACATAGTGAAAACTAAATACTCTTGATGAATTTAAAATACTTTGTGTTTATTTTTTTCTTTTCACATATAAAATTATTATAGTTGTTTTGATATAAAGTACATGTATACATACTACTGGTAACAGGAAGTAAATTAAGAAATAAATCATTGAACCCAGAATGTCTTGGGAGTTTTAACATGGGTTGGTGGATATTAGTATTTTATCCCGAGCCAGATGCGAGGGATAAAATTTACTAATATCCGCCAACCCATGTAAAAACTCCAAACACATTCTGGCTTCCATGATTTATTTTGATTCGGATATGTCTAAGAGTACAAATACAGTAGTATACTTTGATTGAAAGACGGTAATTTATATTTACGTTTGCGGAAAATGTTGCACACAATTTATGCTGTTAATGGAAAAGTCAGTCACATTCACCGGCGCATGTGCAAATGAGATTATGCCATCGATAAATCGCTCGTTTGTCTACAAAGCGAAAGAAGGATGTCATGTTAGAATATATAATAATTCTAAATATTTATTTGTATGATAAAGTTAACGAAATGAATCAAAACAAAACTTTAAAAAGTTTCATGCATGTACAAATGAGGAGTTACTTAGATTTACCTTTCCAGATGTCTTAATACTTTTGCTAAGGGTCAAGATGACAAATATAAAGGCAGCCAGGTAACACAACAGAAGCTTCCAGTTTATTGGTCCCAAGTCATCAATTCCTCCACTCAAGCCTTGTCCAATAGCTACATTACTGAAATATTAATTCAATGGTCATGGTATGGCAATTTCAGAAATTTTATTGAAGAGCTATTATATATATATTAAAGTATAGGGGTGGAGAAACAGTTTATATGAAATATTTCTTTTGTCCTTATGCAAGTACAAATCTATACATTTTAGTAAGCGAGTGAGTGAGTGATTGTTGTTTAAATTCAGCAATTTCTCAGCTATATCATGGCACGAACAAGTCAATTTTAAATGAGATGATGGCGAGGTCTGCTTTGGTCTAGACCAACACGCTGAGTCGTATTTTTCTAGTGCTAGCTCGCTGAAACAGTCCACGGGTAGACATGTCGCTCCACTTGGACATATTATTCTGATTACGAGCCAACCAGTCTTTGCTCTTTCTCCTTAATGCTGCATGCTTAGCAGAGAATCAGGAAATACCAATATTATAGTCTTTGGTTTGATCCGACCGGGGCTTGAATCATGATCTACCGCACTCGAGGCGAGCATGCGAACCATTACCCCACCGATGCAGTTTCTATACATTTTAATCAATTATATATATTGTCTGTAATCTGTAGATGATCCATCATCTCGGGACACAAAACTACTGCAACAAATCTATGACAAATGAAACAAATCATAAAACATGCAAAGTTGGTCCACAATGAATGAAAACTTAGTTATACTAAAGAAATTAATTCAATTAATTTGACATGTCAGTCTACATTACAGAATATGACATGTCAATCTACGTATACATTACAGTATATGACATGTCAATCTACATTACAGCATATGACATATCAATCTACATTACAGTATATGACATATCAATCTACATTCCAGTATATAACATGTCAATCTACACACAGTATATGACATGTCAATCTACATTACAGTATATGACATGTCAATCTACATTCCAGTATATGACATATCAATCTACATTCCAGTATATGACATGTCAATCTACATTCCAGTATATGACATGTCAATCTACATTACAGTATATGACATGTCAAACTACATTACAGTATATGACATGTCAATCTACATTACAGTATATGACATGTCAATCTACATTACAGTATATGACATGTCAATCTACAAATACAGTATATGACATGTCAATCTACATTACAGTATATGACTGACATGTCAATCTACAAATACAGTACATGACATGTCAATCTACAAATACAGTATATGACATGTCAATCTACAAATACAGTATATGACATGTCAATCTACAAATACAGTATATGACATGTCAATCTACATGACAGTATATGACATGTCAATCTACATTATATGAGCGAGTGAGTGGGAGATTGTTGTTTAACGCTAATTCAGCAATTTTTCAGCAATATAATGGAGAGAACAAGTTAATTTTCAATGCAGGGCTCTACAATTCATACCAGCTCCCACTAGCCCTTGGCTAGTAAGGAAACATTTTTTACTCGACAACAAAAGTATGTTAGTAGCCAGCCAATTAAAACTATAACTCCAAAATGTATTGATACCAGTTCATACTATATAACTCCAATATGTATTCATTTGTAAACAATTATTATGTATTCAGTTGTAAACAATTATTAATGCCTTGAATGAGACAGAAGATGCTTACTCTCTTGAACTCGGCCCCACTTTTTGTAGGTTTGTGTTGCTACTTGTTTTTTTTTTGTCTTTGTAATTGTCTTTTTTTATTTATCAAAACATGTTAATAAAGAAACATAAAATAATTAAAAGAGTAAAGGGGTATGTTCACTAACTATCAAAATCGGGCTCGCAGTTTGAAGAAAATAAGCAGTCTTTGTTTATACAGTATGTGTGATATTTTACTAGGACACATCTCAGCCTTTCTTAAAATGATACTTAACTTGGCCGTTTGTGTTTTATAGAATTTACACCCATTCACACCTTTGCATGACAAGTTACGGCATATTTCATCAATTTCTGGTCGTTTCACCCAAAAAATCAATATCAGCGCAGTCGTCAACAATCGTGATATTTGAACTATTAAAT
Organism: Gigantidas platifrons; assembly: GCA_002080005.1. Taxonomy (NCBI): domain Eukaryota; kingdom Metazoa; phylum Mollusca; class Bivalvia; order Mytilida; family Modiolidae; genus Gigantidas; species Gigantidas platifrons. The sequence goes on from MJUT01025687.1 coordinate 121,937, forward strand.
CCCCAGTATGAGTTTGTTCATGTATATTAAATTTGTCGAGGACTGCGCTCATATCAAAAAAATAATCTTAGTGATCGATACATCGGCTGCTGCTGAGGGTGCGTATTTGGCGTTAAGTGTTTAGGACTTCGCCGATTTCACTGGGAAATATGAGGGTTTTTAACATTGACTTTTTAAAAATTTAAAAGATATATAAATTGGAAAAATATATCCAAACTCCGACCCAATATATATACGATATCGGGTAAACATTTCATTCAATAATCCGAAATCTGAACTCGCCATTACGGATAGTTTTATGTTTACATACGTCATGGAAACTGATTCTGCATGATACTACATTTTGACATGAAAATAACCGACACCAGTTTGATTGCACAATATGAACAGGTGGACTAGAACTTTAAGAAGTAAAGTTGTGGATATTGAAAATATATCATCAACTGCAATTTCCCCACCTGTTGTCCCGTAGCAGACGACAGGTCACAATAATTCGAAGATATTCTCTTATTTTTGAAAAAGTAATTATTACCATATCTACGGGCCGTATTTAATTAAATGTTATTGGTGTTTTAGTTCACACAAACAGTTGGTCATTCTGAGAAAGAAAGGGTAAAACTCATGGCCCAATACATAGACATAGTGGGTAAAACTCATGGCCCAATACATAGACATAGTGGGTAAAACTCATGGCCCAATACATAGACATAGTGGGTAAAACTCGTGGCCCAATACATAGACATAGTGGGTAAAACTCATGGCCCAATACATAGACATAGTGGGTAAAACTCATGGCCCAATACATAGACATAGTGGGTAAAACTCATGGCCCAATACATAGACATAGTGGGTAAAACTCATGGCCCAATACATAGACATAGTGGTTTTTTTTATGTTGTACATACGTACATAGTATCTACCCCTCATACATTGTCATTATCATTAGGTCTTGTCAATATCATTAGGTCTTGTCATTATCATTAGGTCTTGTCATTATCATTAGGTCTTGTCATTATCATTAGGTCTTGTCAATATCATTAGTGTCATTATCATTAGGTCTTGTCATTATCATTAGTGTCATTATCATTAGGTCTTGTCATTATCATTAGGTCTTGTCAATATCATTAGTGTCAATATCATTAGGTCTTGTCATTATCATTAGTGTCAATATCATTAGGTCTTGTCATTATCATTAGTGTCATTATCATTAGGTCTTGTCAATATCATTAGGTCTTGTCAATATCATTAGGTCT
>MJUT01025687.1:123872-136335 GCA_002080005.1 Gigantidas platifrons
TGTCATTATCATTAGGTCTTGTCATTATCATTAGGTCTTGTCATTATCATTAGGTCTTGTCATTATCATTAGGTCTTGTCATTATCATTAGGTCTTGTCATTATCATTAGGTCTTGTCATTATCATTAGGTCTTGTCAATATCATTAGGTCTTGTCATTATCATTAGGTCTTGTCATTATCATTAGTGTCATTATCATTAGGTCTTGCAATATGCTGAAACAATATCCTAGAAGTTTATGACTTGAATAAATTGAGTAAAAATCTACAATTTTAAATGAATTATCGTTTACAAGACGCCGCAATAATCAAAAGAAAAATCAGAATATATACCCAGTATATAATAATAATTACCTCCCTTTAATCAATGTCCATGTATACAAAAATAGCTGGTCGCAAGGCAGACCATCCAGCTCGCCTGTGCAATCTATAGTTACATGTGAATGTCATAACCATGTGGTTAGTGTTTAATTTGGTTAAGAACAATACTTCAGCTTAGCCAAAAGAAAACCATTTAATGGCATCCAAAATGGACATATAAATGTAATAGTAGAACATGTAAATGTATTACCTATGTTTTGTAAAGTTTTGTACACGTTGGTTTTTCACTGTTTGTTCTTTTTGAAGTATCCATTCTTCTTCTTTTCTAAATTCATACTCTCTTAATTCTTTTGTAATTAGGTATTATGTCAAGACATCCAACGGTTTGTTGCTTTGAAAGAATGTTTGATGATTCTGTGTTTTATTGAATTTCTGGATTTTGCAACAGTTTGGTCGGTACTATTGATAATTTTAATAGAAATATTTTCGTTATATACATACATGTATATATCTGAATAATTTTTTAAAATATTTTTGAAAAGCTGTTGTCCAGACTTTTGGCTTCAATTTTTAGAAATAATACAGTAACCTGTAATTCATCAACCTGGACCAAGTAGTTTGTCTACATTGGACCTAAGCGCAAACGTTAATGCAAAAATGTCGAAGTCATTCAGGCAGAAATAGTAGGTCACGGTGACCTACATTTGTGTGCGATGTTTTTAACTGTCCACGACAAACTCACATGCAAAATTTCATCAACCTGGACCAAGTAGTTTGTCTACATTGGACCTAAACGCAAACGTTAACGCAAAAATGTCAGTCATTCAGGCAGAAATAGTAGGTCATGGTGACCTACATTTGTGTGCCATGTTTTTAACTGTCCACGACAAACTCACATGTGAAGTTTCATCAACCTGGACCAAGTAGTTTGTCTACATTGGACCTAAGCGCAAACGTTAACATTGGACGCTGAGCTAAAAACTACAGGTATAATCACGTAGCAACATTTTCAGTTCAAACCATCTATTTAAGTGAAGTTTTATACAGTAAAATTGGGCTTAATTTATTTGTATTTGGAATATTACTTCAAAATTACAATTGTTTGCACTTTAAATCATAAAACTTCACCATATTTACAGTGAATTTTATTTGAATTTATATTTTAACCTGTGTTAGACAAATGATAAAGTAGTAGGAAAGATATTAACCATCCCGAAATGAAAAAAAAAAAAAAAAATCTTAAATGTCGGCATACCCTCAATATAACAAGAAACTATGGTGCTTTATTGACTTTGGAATATTATAGCAAAGTAACCACATGATGTCCTTTACATCTTAGAAAATCACCATTGAATAATTCAATGTATTCATAGATAATTACTATGACATGAACCTGTCCGTGTGAAGCCTCGTAAGTAGCATAGGATGTTAAAAATCCCCCTCAACCTGTCAAAGGAATCATTTGGCGTTTGCTGTCCGTTAACAAAAAAAAAATGATTGAATTGCCGGGAAATGTAATGTAAGAAAATTCTACATGTATTGAGAAAAAATAGAAACCACCCTGTTGTCAATACAACAAAGAACTAGAGGCTCAGCACTGAGCTGAGCCTGTGTCGCTCACCTTGCATTCTGCTCTTTAGAAACTTAATACAGAACATTCCATAGCCTATAGGTGCTTCCCACAGGCCTCTACATTAACATTTATTTTAACTTGTCCCTTCGGACATTACTAACTAAAACGAGTTGCAAGTCAAAATCATTTGGTCTTGTTTTATACTCGGCTATAAAAAAAACTTCCGGTAGGGAATGGGGATGACCTCAACTCTTGGGGCATTTAATTTATCTATTCACCCCGATCATAAATATATATGATTTGGGGGAGGGGATCTCAACCATTAAAAAGTTCACCTCAGGTAGGGGGTGGGGTGTGATCCTCAGGGCCTGAGCTATAAGGCATTTAATTTGCCTAGTCACCCTGATCATAAATATATATGGTTTAGGGGTGGGGATCTCAACCATTAAAAAGTTCACTTCAGGTAGGGGATGGGGTTGGATTTCAGATCAGCACCAAAAACATAATTTTGGTAGAGGACCATCCAAGGAACATTTCTGCAAGAGATCATTTTTACTGACATTGTGACTTCTGAGAAGAAGATCTTTGAAGGTATTTACCATAGGGTCCAATGTTAAACTTCATCCTGCTGTGGTGGCCATCTTGGATTTTGGATCTGCACCAAAAACATAATTTTGGTAGAGGACCACCCAAGGATCCTTCACACCATAAAACAATTCCATTGGCTGTGTAGTTTCTGACAAGAAGATCTTTGAAAATTGAGCCAATCAAAACACATTATTGGCCCTGGCCGCCATGTTGAATTCCTGATCGAAACAAAAAACAAAAATTTTATAGAGGACCTCCTGATGCACATTCCTGCCAAGTTTGGTTCCATTTGGCTCAGTGGTTTCTGAGGAGAAGATTGAAATGTGAAAAGCTAACGATGACAGACGACGACGGACGCCAAGTGATGGCAATAGCTCACATGACCCTTTGGGTCAGGTGAGCTAAAAACAGATACCAAATTTTAAGGGGCTTAAGTTAAATAAGACGAAGGTCATGAGAGAATTACAAGAGAAGAAACTTTAAATAGTCAACTAAAATTAACAAAAAAGAACACAGAAAGCCAGGAATGAACCAGATATAAGAATTTAAGACATAAATAATTGCTTCGATATCGGTTTCTATGGTAACATAAAATGCAAATGACAATAGTATGTATTATTTTTGAAATCATTAATAAACTTAGATGATAGTATCAAGTTTATATTAAGAATAATACAATTTATGGATGCTTATTTCAGTTATCGTCAAGACCAAGAGATATATCATACGTTCTGGTAATTGGTTGCCATGGCAACAGCATTCAACTGTTGGGTTCAAGAATGTTATTTTAAGCTGTCTGGTAGTCACTTCTATTGAAACCGTAAATATTATTTAATTATGACATGGGGCCAATTTTAGTAGTTAGTGAACCTACCCCTTTTGAACTAATACAGTTTAAATATCTGGGCCTACCTTTCTGCAAAAATCACAATACATAACGTCATAACTGTAATCATACACAAGCCACGAAAACCGACTTCTCAACATCTTGGAAATTAGAACCTTCATCAGTATTTTCAATTGATACTTCCCTCGATGCTGCATTGAGCATGCCAGTTTCATGATCAGTTGATTCAACTGATTTATTTTTAGCGAAGAATTTTATAAGAAGGCTTTATTTTTTGCTCATCGTGGTCACTTGCAAGCATTAAAAGTACGTGATTTAAAACTTTTATGTCCGAGTCAATTGTGTGGTTTGAATAAACTCTCCCGTCTGGCGATCAGTACAGAGTTTTTACTCGCATTTTATAAAAATAACTTGCAAATGCGAGTGTTTTGGTCGCAGTGTAGAGCCCTGCAATGAGATGATGATGAGGTCTGCTTTGTTCTAGACAAACATGCCGAGTTGAAATTTTTTAACAGTTTACGCTTTTCATAAAGCGCTTCACGGTTTATTAAGCATAAACTGTGCCATATATCGTATAACCTAATCAGTATATGCATTACTCCATTATACACTACTTCATTAGAAATATAAAATAACAGTGGTAACAATGTCATTCTGTCCATTTACAAATTTATAAAGGGACATAACTCCTCCAAACATTTACATAATTCATCTTCATACTGCTCCAGATTTGTGATATAACTATTATGTAAATGTTGTTATAAATTAAATTTAATGTTATTAAGAGGCATAATACAAAAATTTATTTTACTTGCGAAAATATTATCAAGATATTTTAATTTTAATTGTGTATGTAAATTACTGCAAGGTTAGTTGATCTAATAAAGATGGTACTATGATTAAATATAAATATAAATTGTCTGAACCAAACCTGAATGGGACCAACTTCTGTGTTCAGAAAAAGAATGATGTTCAGTTTATACAGGTTAAAGTAACAAAGATTTCATATCTTGGGACTTGATTTCAAAGTTTGGTTTATACAGGATTCTGGTTTATTCAGGATTCGGCTTAAGACAGTTTTCATTGAAATATTCTACATAAAAATTTATTGTGGAGTCTCACAATTTTATGAATTTTCTAGTACATTTGTATAAAAACACTACCTATGTCTGAATAAAAAAAATAATTACAATCCAGATTTCATAAAATATATATTTGAGCTGAAAAGAAATATTTGATTCAAGAAACAAGATTTTACAATTTACACTATTTGCTTAATACAGAAAGAGGGGGGTTAAAAGATAAGCTTCACTTCTCAAAAGAAATCAGTCAAAGTTTATTCCATACTGTAAGTTTACCTATATTTAACTGTTAAGTTTTCAAAGATTTAAAAAAAAAAATCATCGCCAATTTAATTTTCGAGGTTGTTCTTATTACCGTATTTAGGGTACTATAATGCGCATTGGTGCATAATGCGCACCCCCTCTTGGCCTTGAAAATCTCCAGAAAAAAACTTGTTCGTGTCTATAATGCGCATGGACTTTTGAAAAGAATCGTGGTCGGAAATGTAAGAATTAAATGTCAATCGTATATATTTTTGATAGCTTTGAGCTTGTCTCTTCTTCTGAGTGAATATTCGAACTATTTATATTCTTTAAACTTGAATAATATTGAAAAATATTAATTTAAGTTTTAATATGTCGTTTTCCTACAGTTTTTTTGTGTCCGGATGTTTAGTAGTGGATACGAAATGTAGCACAACATCGGTAAATACATGTTTAAATTCCAAATCTTACCGAAATTAAATAATAATTAATTCCGCGGTAATAATAATTAAAGATCAAATAAAAGCAATCAATAATTATCACTTATTAGATTAGATTGTTAAACATTGCAATGCTTGTGGTGAGTAGTTGCAAATATTTTTGTTACATACATCAAAGATGAAAGTGACAACGAAGATACAGATTGTGAAGGTGATGATAATGACATTTACTACGATGATGAAGACAACACACCACTATCTATTCTGCGTGATATGTACCATCTTTTCAGAGAAGACGACACCGATGACACAGATGAAGAATTTGATGGGTGTTAAGACATTAAAATTTGATATTAGTGCTCATAAACATTTGTGCTGTTAGATACAATTTTTTCATAATTATTACCTTTATTGTTAATCAGATTATTATTGATATGATTAAAATTGGCAAATCCATTTTATTGTTTCTTTTCTTTTTATTTCAATCTTTAATTACTTATATAAACATAGCCTGACAGTCTATACCGTGGATAATGGATTATGACACTTATACACACACTTATTATATTCTTATCAGCAACACAGTATTGATTATTTTACGCATGGTCGGTCACACTATCTTGTTACGTAATACATACAATTGGTGTATTGATTTTATTCTCGAACAAAGGTAAACCTTTACAAAAACGATTTCACAAGACAGTTGTAATTCATCACTAATAAATACATTATTAGGCTCATTTTATTTAATTTATTATTTTTGTGGGATAGTGTCAAATATAAAAATACGAAACGGACGACTTTAAAAAAAAACCGGAAAAACAAATAATGGCCGACATGTAATTTTCCGGTCTGAAAAAGAGTGAAACACATTGTTCTTGTCTATAATGCACATCCCTCCTACAAAATAAATAATCTGGGTAAAATCCCACGCATTATACACCAGTAAATACGATAAGCTACAAAATTATAATATGCTCACAGGGACGATTCTGGTTAGAAATTAAAATAACTGACAATAATTGGAAAAAAAAACTTATACACCCCCCTTATAACAGGTCATTTTTTTACATGTTCTGACCAGTGTACTGCATTTTTTTTGGGGAAAATCAGAGCAAAATAGCTGAAATTAGTTAAAACAAACTAAAAAAAATCATCCCTGTAATTAACAGTAAATCAAAAAAAAAAATACAGAATTACAAAGCGACCACCATTTTTCCAAAAAATTAATTTCTGGCAATAGTAATATATGAATCACTAGTGGCCAATTCTGGTAATCATGATTTACCGAACTTAAATAGTCTGTCACTTTTCAGATGCTGTCACTTTCCCTTTGTCCCAAGGGCGTCCGTGAATACAACTTTGACTGACCCTGTACATGTATATTTATTTGCATATAGATTGTATTGCCTTTCAAGTTCAACTCTATAAATGGCTATGCATCAGATTTAAATTTTAAAGACATCTTGATACTACATGGCATTAGTTTCTAATATTGAAAGGGAAATAGAAATTTGAATTCAATTTTCAAGCAGTGCATGTATTAGCAGAAACAGATCAAGGTATGTCATAAACAGAATTGGCTATATCTGTAAGAATGTAGAGTTCAAAGTGAATACAATGTTCGTTATTGCATAATTGTGATATTTTCTCTATTTTCTTTTCAAACAACTAGAGGCTCAGTGGGCTGAGCCTGTGTCACTAACCTTTCATTCTACTTTGAGGAAACTTAATACAGAACATTCCATAGGTGATTCCCACCAAATATCGGTTCATTTTGGCAAAGCAGTTTCAGATAAGAAGATTTTTAGAAATTGACCAATCTAAAACAAGAATTGCCTGTGACAGCCATGTTTGTATATGGATCAAAATGAAATGAGTAATTTCTATAGAGAATCTTTCATAGATGCTTCTTACCAAGTTTCATATCATTTGGCCAAGCGTCTTCAGAGGAAAAGCTGTTTTAGAAATTGACCAATAAGAAACAAGACTTGCCTGTGGCAGCCATATTTGTTAATTGATAGGGAAAAATATGAGTAATCTTTATAGAGGACCTCCATAGATGTATCCTACCAAATTTTAATTCATTTGGCCAAGCGGTTTCAGAAAAGATTTTAAAATATAGGCCAATCAGAAACAAGAACTGCCTGTGGCCACCATGTTTGTTAAGGGATTGAAACGAAATGAGCAATCGCAACAGAGGACTTTCCATAGATGCTTCCTACCAAGTTTCAGTACATTTGGCCAAACAGTTTCAGAGGGGAAGAATCTAAAAAATCAGCCAATCAGAAACAAGAATTGCCTGTGGCAGCCATGTTTGTTAATGGATCGGGAAAGAATGAACAATCTGTATAGAGGACCTTCCATGGATGCTTCCTACCAAGTTTCAGATCATTTGGCCAAGCGGTTTCAGAGGAGAAGATTTTTAGAAATCAACCAATCAGAAACAAGAATTGCCTGTGGTGGCCATGTTTGTTAATGGATCGGGACGAAATGAGTAATTGCTATAGAGGACCTCCCATAGATGCAACCTACAAAGTTTCGGTACATTTGGCCAAGCAGTTTCAGAGGAGCAGATTTTTTAAAATAGGCCAATCAGAAACAAGAATTGCCTGTGGTGGCCATGTTTGTTAACGGATCGGGACGAAAATGAGCAATCGCAACAGAGGACTTTCCATAGATGCTTCCTACCAAGTTTCGGTACATTTGGCCAAACGGTTTCAGAGGAGAAGAATTCTTAAAATCAGCCAATCAGAAACAAGAATTGCCTGTGGCGGCCATGTTTGTTAATGGATCGGAACGAATTGAGCACTCTTTATAGAGGACCTTCCATAGATGCTTCCTACCAAGTTTCAGTTCATTTGACTGAGGGGTTTTAGGGGCATATATATCTGTAATTCAATTCATAGAGATAACTGCATTTTACTAATATCTATATTTAAATTAGAGTTATCTCCCTTTCCACAGAATTTTTTTTTTTTTATAAAGCATACAATCATAAACATGAATTGCCTGTGGTGGCCATGTATGTTAGTCAATCAGGACAAAATGAGCAATCTTTATAGAGGACCTTCCATAAATGCTTCCTACCAAGTTTCGGTTCATTTGGCCAAGCGGTTTCAGAGGAGATGATTTTTAAAAATAGCTGGTCGCAAGGCAAACCATCCAGCTCGCCTGTGCAATCTATAATTACATGTGAATGTTATAACCATGTGGTTAGTGTTTAATTTGGTTAAGAACAATACTTCAGCTTAGCCAAAAGAAAATCATTTAATGGTATTCAAAATGGACATATAAATGTAATAGTAAAACAGGTCTTAACAAAAATGTCGAAGTCATTGAGGCAGAAATAGTAGGACACGGTGACCTATATTTGTGTGCTGTGTTTTTAACTGTCCACGACAAACTCACATGTGAAGTTTCATCAACCTGGACTAAGTAATTTGTCTACATTGGACCTTAACGCAAACGTTAATGCAAAAATGTCAAAGTCATTCAGGCAGAAATAGTTGGTCACAGTGACCTATATTTGTGTGCGGTGTTTTTAACTGTCCACGACAAACTCACATGTGAAGTTTCATCAACCTGGACCAAGTAGTTTTTTTGTCTACATTGGACCTAAACGCAAACGTTAACGCAAAAATGTGGAAGTCATTCAGGCAGAAATAGTAGGTCACGGTGACCTATATTTGTGTGCGGTGTTTTTAACTGTCCACGACAAACTCACATGTGAAGTTTCATCAACCTGGGTCAAGTAGTTTGTCTACATTGGACCTAAACGCAAACGTTAACATTGGACGCTGACGCCGCACAGGTGACAACATAAGCTCTTCTGTACTTCGTACAGGCGAGCTAACAATCAGATAATCAGAAACAAGAATTGCCTGTGGCGGCCATGTTTGTTAATGGATCGGGACGAAATGAGCCATCATTATAGAGGACCGTCCATAGATGCTTCCTACCAAGTTTCAGTTCATTTGGCTGAGGGGTTTCAGAGGAGAAGATTAAAATGTGAAAAGTTAACGGACGATGGATGACGGACGCCAAGTGATGGCAAAAGCTCACATTGCCTTTGGCAAGGTGAGCTAAAAAGTTGCATGTACTAAACTTACTCAAAATATTCCTGAGATGGTAAAATTCTTTTAATTCCCTTTTCAAATGCTAAAGTTTCGTTCCACATTCCTCTAACTCTACTGTCATTAGAATAACACACTCCATCAGCATCATTTACTGTCCAATTCCTTACTTCACATGCGGTTTTGTTATAATCTTTAGCAATATAAACATTGTCACGACATACTGAAAATATAGAAAATGTTTTCCAGTATACTTTTTTAATAAAGGTGACCAATATAGTAATTAATAAATATAATAAACTGTCAAATCTTGAATTTGACTTTTCAATTCATTAAAATGTATATAAACAAGTTTAGGTAGCTGTATACTAGTATATAAAATGAGTTATTTGAACACAAGTTCACATAGTTGCATACAAGTATATAAAATGAGTTATTTGAACACAAGTTCAGGTAGCTGTATACTAGTATATAAAATGAGTTATTTGAACACAAGTTCACATAGTTGCACACAAGTATATAAAATGAGCTATTTGAACAAGTTCAAGTAGTTGCATACTGTGTATACTAGTATATAAAATGAGTTATTTGAACAAGTTCAGGTAGCTGTATACTAGTATATAAAATGAGTTATTTGAACAAGTTCAAGTAGTTGCATACTGTGTATACTAGTATATAAAATGAGTTATTTGAACACAAGTTCAGGTAGCTGTATACTAGTATATATAAAAGGCTGTTGGCCACTGGTCCCCCGACGCCAAGGTTATATCATAAGATTAAATTTTGAAACTACTGTAAACTAGAGGTTCAGGTGAGCTTGTATCACTCACCCGACTTAAATAATTCTGAAAGGGGACCACCCAAGGACCATTTTGAAGTAATAAAAAAGGGGAGTAACTCTGGTTAGAATTGTTGAAAAATCATCATTATCGAACTTGACCTAGATATTCACGAGTTACACTTACATACCAAACCTAGTTTCAATCTGACTATTTGTTCCCAAGTATCATCTGGAAACCAAATATTTAGCAATTTTGAGGTATACAAAGGGGCACAACTCTAGTAAAAATCATCGAAAAATTGTCAATATCGAAATTGACCTAGATATTCATAAGATACACTTACATGCCACACCCAGCTTCAATCTGACTTTTCATTCACAAGTTATCATCTGCAAACCAATTCGGAACACATGGACGAAGTATAAAAAGGGATGTACATGTAACTCTGGTAATATTTGTCGAAAAATGATCACTATCGAACTTGACCTAGATATTCATGAGATACACTTACATACCAAACCTAGTTTCAATCTGACTATTTGTTCCCAAGTTATCATCTGGAAACCAAATATTTAGCAATTTTGAGGTATAAAAAGGGGCATAACACTAGTAAAAATAGTCGAAAAATTGTCAGTATCGAACTTGACCTAGTTCTTCATAAGATACACTTACATACCACACCTAGCTTCAATCTGACTTTTCATTCACAAGTTATCACCTGGAAACCAAAAAGCACACGGACAGACGGACGACACCCATTTCTATAATCCCCTTCGACGAAGCGTCGGGGGACAAAAATTAGCAATTTTGAAGAATAAAAAGGGATGTAACTCTGGTAAGATTTGTCGAAAAATGATCGCTATCAAACTTGACCTAGATATTCATGAGATACACTTACATACCAAACCTAGTTTCAATCTGAATATTTGTTCCCAAGTAACATCTGGAAAACAAATATTTAGCAATTTTGAGGTATAAAAAGGGGCATAACTCTAGTAAAGATTGTTGAAAAATTGTCATTATCGAACTTGACCTAGATATTCATAAGATACACTTACATGCCACACCTAGCTTCAATCCGACTTTTTATTTACAAGTTATCATCTGGAAACCAATTCGGGATACACGGACGAAGTATAAAAAGGGATGTAACTCTAGTAAGATTTGTCGAAAAATGATCGCTATCAAACTTGACCTTGATATTCATGAGATACACTTACATACCAAACCTAGTTTCAATTTGACTATTTGTTCCCAAGTTATCATCTGGAAACCAAATATTTAGCAATTTTCAGGTATAACTGTAATCGCTCACCTGGGTTCATTGTGGCAGCCATGTTGGATGGTCGATCAGAACAAAAAGTAACAACATTTGATTAGGATCTTGTAAGGAACATTTCTGTCAAGTATGGTTCCAATAATCCCTTCAGTAGTTCTTGAGAATTTTTTTTTATCATATTTCCCATAGGGTCATACATTAAACAATGACTTGCCGTTGGCAGCCATCTTGGATTTTCGATCAGCCAAAAAAGTAACAACACTTGGTTAGCATCTTGCAATGATCATTCTTGACAACTTACAATTCCATCTTCTATGTAGTATCTGAGAAGAAGATGTTTGAAATTTCGGCCAATCAGAGGCTTTTATGGGCACTGGCAGCCATGTTGGATGACCGATCAGAACAAAAAGTAACAAAACTTTATCAGGACCTAGTAAGGAACATTTCTGCCAAGTATGGTTCCAATCCATTCAGTGGTTCTTGAGAAGAAGTTTGTTTTACATATTTCCCATAGGGTCACTATGTTAAATTATGTCCCCCGCTGGTGGCCATCTTGGATTTTCAATCGGTCCAAAAAGTAACAACACTTGGTTAGCAGCTTGCAATGATCATTCATGACAATTTTCAATTCCATTCTCCATGTAGTATCGGAGAGAAGATCATTAAAAATTTCAGCCAATCAGAGGCTTTTATGACCCCTGGCAGCCATGTTGGATAACCGATCGTAATGAAAGTAACAACACTTGGTTAGACCATGCAAATGAACATTCCTGCCACGTTTGGTCCCATTTGCTTCAGTGGTTCTCTAGAAGAAGATTGAAATGTTTACGGACGGACGACGGACGCCAAGTGATGGCAATAGCTCACATGACCCTTCGGGTCAGGTAAGTTAAAAAGGGGCATAACTCTAGTAAAAATGGTCGAAAAATTGTCATTATCGAACTTGACCTAGTTATTCATAAGATACACTTACATACCACACCTAACTTCAATCTGACTTTTCATTCACAAATTATCATCTGGAAACCAAGCACACGGACGGACGGACGACACCTATTTCTATAGTCCCCTTTGACAAAGCGTCAGGGGACAAAAATGAGTTATTTGAACACAAGTTCACGTAGTTGCATACAAGTATATAAAATGAGTTATTTGAACAAGTTCAGGTAGTTGCATACTGTGCATACTAGTATATAAAATGAGTTATTTGAACAAGTTCAGGTAGTTGCATACT
>MJUT01025687.1:141309-152583 GCA_002080005.1 Gigantidas platifrons
GCATCATGCTTAAATGAGATTTAAAGCATCGTTATGACAATGTATAAATAAAATACGTGTTTCCGTTTGACATTTAGACAAAATGTCAATCGTTTCTGTGCAAATTCGGCACAAATGTTTGCCAGTTTTACCAGGAAGCATAATAGGGGGCTTCTACGAAGCTTGTACCTTATTGGAATTGCTTACGGAGACCAGCGGATTGGCCGTTTCCATAAAAATTAACCACTTGTGATGTTTCTGCCACCATCGGAAGAAATAAAATTGAAATTTTCAATAAAGTAATGAAAAGATTTATACATTGCCATATTTTTCACAAAAAAAAAGAAGAAAACATGCCTCCCTCATCACTTTTTACAGCAGTAAAAGGATAAAAAAAATGCTGCCCTCCTTCATCAATTTTGACAAAAAAGGGCCCGAGAACCAAGTAATGAACTTTGCATGGTCTAATTGTCTTATAGGGAGTCATGTGGTTGTGTGATTTTTTCTTTCTGTATTTGTAACCTTATGTGATGTCGAGCACAATGATGCACTGTTCCTTTACTTTAAATAGTGCCCAATATTATATTATCTAATCTCATGTATATTTACATCCATACCCTTTCTTTGTAATAATTTTTTTAAATATGGATAACTTGGGACTAAAATTCTAATACAGTAGAACTTCGCTCGCACGAACTTGAAGGGACTGTCAAAATCTGTTCGAGCTACCGAGGTCCCGTAATTTCAGAGAGAAAAAAATCTGGTTCTGACCCGGGACAGTTTCATTACGCTATGATAACTAATGTCCAGTAAAATGGGCCTTTCTCATAAAAAATATTTAATCCTTTAGAAAGTTCTCAAAGACTACGACTTCTGAATACCTCTTTAGAAAGTTCTCAAAGACTACGACTTCTGAATACCTCTTTGGTATCTTCAAACGTTCCTTAGAAATGGTTTTTTTCACTAAGTGTTCGCGATCTATTTTATAAACAGGAAATACGAGGTTGCACATCAAGTATCCATGATTGAAAACTGAAATGACCACTACAAAACATGAAAATAGGTTCTCATTTCTCACCCATCATTTTCCATACTATAACTTATTTTTTTCCATCTTGAAGTGAACATATTAGACAAAGCTTATATGTATTCAACAAGACTTACAATCTGTAGCCCAACTTTTTCCTATGCATGTTTCCCATGGCAATGTTGACGTGAATGAAGAGAACAGGTAGTAGATGGCCCAAGCTATGATCATATTGTAGTAGATAGCAACTAAAGCAGACACTGCCATCATGCCATATCCAATTCCTGAAACAAATGTATGTACAAGTTTTATAATACTTGATCTACAACTTATCTATACAGTACTACCGATAGCTATATATAATCTGATTCCATCATGGTCATGATCGTATGATGGTTGAATTTACAACTACCTGTGTAATCAGTGCCTATCACCACTAAAGTTGTGAGTTTTGAATCCCTCTAATGGTGAGGTGCACTTGATACAACAACATTAGGTGATTAAGTTTGTCAGTGACTGGCGACAGGTCAGTGGTTTGTCAGTGACTGGCGACAGGTCAGTGGTTTGTCAGTGACTGGCGACAGGTCAGTGGTTTTCTCCGGGTCCTCAGGTTTCCTCCACTAATATAATTGACCGGCACGGTATAACTGAAATATTGTTGAAAGTGGCATTAAACACGATAACCCAAAATTCCTGAGGTCTTGAGTTAAGTTATCACTTTTACAGTACTACCTGGGCAATTATGGAAGTTAAGAGTGTATATTATTATGCCTCCCTTTTCAACGACGTTGTGGGTGTGCATAGCTGTCTGTGGCATGTTACTTGACTTACAATTAAGACAAGAGGGGGTTTGATATTCAGCGAGTTCAAAATACCACAAGTAGGTGGGGTTCAGTATACCATGGGATGGGGTCAATATTCCATGGCAGTTGTACTTGACTAAAAACAATTTAAGACAAGAGATGGATTGACAGATTTCAGCAGGTTCAAAGTCTTTTTTGAGGCTTTCAATGGAACTGAAGATTCTCAGACTAACAAACTACCTCCTTAAATTTATTGTATTTTTTATATGTTTATTGTATGGTTTTGTCATAAGCTGTATTATTTGCTCATATGACAATACAATTGATTGATATTCCATGGTGGGAGGTTCAATATACCATGATAGGAGGTTCAATATACCATGATAGGAGGTTCAATATACCATGGTAGGAGGTTCAATATACTGTGGTAGGAGGTTCAATATACCATGGTAGGAGGTTCAATATACCATGGTGGGAGGTTCAATATACCATGGTGGGAGGTTCAATATACCATGGTGGGAGGTTCAATATACCATGATAGGAGGTTCAATATACCATGGTGGGAGGTTCAATATACTGTGGTAGGAGGTTCAATATACCATGGTGGGAGGTTCAATATACCATGGTAGGAGGTTCAATATACCATGGTAGGAGGTTCAATATACCATGGTGGGAGGTTCAATATACCATGGTAGGATTTGATTTGATTTGATTTTTGGTGTTTAATGCCACTTTCAACAATATTTCAGCTATATCATGGCGACCAGTTTTAGTGGTGGAGGAAGCCGGAGTACCCGGAGAGAACCACCGACCATGGGCAAGCAACTGGTAAACTTTATCATTTGTGGTTGCAAGTCGAGTGCACCCTTTTTTGTAATTTACAAAGCCAGGCGCGAACCCACACCGTATTGGTGATAGGCTTGTATGAGTTGTTAGATCCAGCGACCTAACTCATTGAGCCACCCGGATCCCCTACCATGGTGTGAGGTTCAATATACCATGGACAAGGGGCTCAATATACCATAGACAAAGGGTTCAAGATACCCTCAATATTCCATTAGATTTTCTCTACTCCTTATATTAATTTAAGACAAGAGATGATTTGATATTCCAGGAGTATTAGGGGGGGAGGGAGGATTTCAAAACACCATGGGTAGGGGAGGTTGACACAGTTGTACTTGAGACCAACAATTTAAAAAAAGAGGATTTGAATTGTGATAATCCATGAGTAAGGGGTGAAAATACAATGAGCAGAGGGTCTATATACCATGGGAGGGTTCAATATTCCATAACAGTTGTACTACTTGACAACTAGTTAAAGACATGAGGAGGGGTGATATTCCATGGGAAGGGGGGACAATATATCATGGGGTTCAAAATACATGACACTGGTCAGGGGTGTGGAAATACCATGCCCGACTCGTACACATAACCGACCGGACAAGTAAATTTTGTATAGTGGTTGTCCGTGGACAAGTGAAAATTGGCCATGTTCTCTGGAGGGGGAGTCAAATTTCTTTAGATAATTGTCAAAAAGATCATCAAATACAACATAACAAAAATCTGTAACTATGTCAGTTAAAGTTTATGACTAAAAATAGTTCGATTGTTTAGACAGACAAATTAGGTACGCAACTTTGGATTTTCTAGTTTTTGCATTAGCATTTCTCATTGACTCGGGATTGATGCCTAAGTTTTATCTTTTGTATACCGGAAATTGAATTATTGATTTTTCGAAAGATGGACAAGTTTGTCGTGTAAAAACACCAAGAAAAAAATATGTTGCGACTGCTCCAAATAATGATAAACCGCTAAAACGAAAGTCGCAGGGGAAGAAGGATAAACAATACGAAAATAAACGAAAACGTGAATTTCAACAAACATGGTTAATCAATTTTCCGTGGTTGCGATACGAGTAAACTTTAGACAATAAAATCTTTGTAGAAAATACCCACAGTTAGTAGACCAAAGGTCAGACTCAAACCTTTTTATAGGTAAAGTAGTCGACAGAAGGGATACTTTACTGAGCCACCAAATGTCCTCAAAACACCAGGCTTGTCAAATGAAGGACATTACCAAATGTAAACGGGGCACAAACACAGGGGATATGGACAGGGCTCTTGCTAAGGTTAATCAAGCTGAAGTAGAACGATATGAAAAGCTTCTTTTATGACTTATGAAACATAGTGTTCTATTTTTCTTAGATTGCCCTCAAGAATAAACATGTAAGCCTGCAATGCTTCCAATCCACAAACCATAGTTGAATATAAAATAAGACAAATTAAATTATAAATCTGAAAATGAACAAATATTTAATAGGAAATATAAAGTTAAATGATTAACAAATACTCAATAAATCAACATATATGTAAGGCATAGTACAAATTCAACAAAAAAAAGTCTGGGCAAGTGACTTTTTTTTCGGACAAGTAGAATTTCCATTTTTACTTGCCCGAGGACAAGTGCTCAAATCAGATATTTCCACACCCCTGCTGATACTCTTTCAATTTCAAATTGTTTGTAAGTCATAGAAAAAAGCTGATCACCATCATATATAGAGGGGCAAAGCTAGAAGGGCAAGGCTCAAACGATGAAAAATAGAGCAATACATAACATCAAACGAACTTCTGTCAAGGAAAATAACTGGAAAAGTTTTATATTGTAACAAGGATGAAACAGCCCTGAATACATCACATACATAGTGTGGTGGTACAAGACTTTGTATCAGGTCAAGCCTGTTGTGTGAACCAGTATCACTACGAGTCGTGATAGCAACGAGTTAGTTCACACAACAGACAAGACCTGATACAAAGTCTTGTACCACCACACTATGTATGCAATAAGTTTATCTAACATTTCAATAAAAACGAATTTTAAACAAATAGCAAGGGTTGAATTAAAATGTGTGCAATACTCTGAGGGAGACTACATTTTGTGTATGACGTCACGTTATTTTTTCCTTTCATTTAAACATCAGGTTACTGTGTTTTGTCTCGCATTCCAATGGTACGACGTCATGTCAAAGTAATTCGGCAGAGAACGTCTCGTGCAACGTCGCGCCATTCTTTTATCACCACAGTGTGGTGATGCAACATCTTGTATCAGACAGGCGACATTCGTTAATTTCAAAGGAAAATATATATAATGTTAGATCATTTTTGCATATTATTTGGAAACGCTGATTGCCTGAAAACGGGTCACATGATGTTCTATAAAAAGTGGTATAGCACAGACGTTACTAATTATAGTAACACCCATGCAATAGGCAAATTTATTTTCAGAAACATCCGTGCTATACACGATTTATCAAGGTATTTTCCAAAATTTCAACAAATTAAAAAAATTTCATAAAAAATCATAAAATTTCAAATTTTCATAAGATCTCAAAATTTTCAAAAAATTTCAAAATGATAAAATTTTCAAAAAGTTTCAAAAATTTCAGTTTTCATAAAATTTCAAAATTTTGATATTGAAAAATGATAAAACAATTATAGCCTACCATTTCGGTCAATACATGGATTTATCCCTGGCTTGAAAATTATAACAACTTTTGATTGGTTCAAATATAAAAATACGAAACGGACGACTTTAAAAAAAAACCGGAAAAAAAAATATGGCCAACATGTAATTTTCCAGTCTGAAAAAGAGTGAAACACATTGTTATTGTCTATAATGCGCATCCCTCCTACAAAATAAATAATCTGGGTAAAATCCTGCGCATTATACACCAGTAAATACGGTATACATTTTTTTTTGTATATTGAATAGAAAACTGTTAATTTTATCAACTGTAGGGTTCTACCAAAGGTAGTACCCTACACCGGGTAAAAAACACTCGAAACTTTTATTTTTTACTTATTCTTTCCAAAAACAAAGAAAACGTCACTTTTACGACCAAGATAAAAATCACTTAAACACATTTGCCATAGTTCAGGTTACTGGAAGTTGAAAGGTTCTTCAACTGTGAGTAGTGTCCCACCATTAAAACCACTTTTATTGCAATACAACATATACAGCAGACCTAAAAGTTCCGCCCACATAAAAGTGTCATCTGTGGCAGACCACCTACCTCTAGCTACCCTACTGATCATATATAACTGATGTTGGAGTTTAAACACCAATAATTAATCATAACACAAACCTATGATTTTTTTTTTATTGTTTTCTAATTTGCATTTAATCATTGTTTTGTACATATATATTCCTTTAGGGTCATATTTCAAACAATATGCCATGGTGACCATCTTGGATTTAAAATGAACAAGGAATTGTAGATTATACAAGGAGCATCCCCCCCCCCCCAATATCAGAGAAATAAAGATGTCACAGAATGACAATAGCTCGCAGGCCAGGTAAAATAAAATTGTCTGACCTATACAATTGAAAATTTGATCAAATCAAAAACTACCGTCCCTTTTTTGAACTTACTTGAAAAGAATCATTGGTTTCACTTACTGTTATAGTACATACACAAGAATAGTCATTTTTACCTGTGAACAACGGTGCAAATTTCCAACATGTTACTGGCCCATTGCTGCCATATTGTCCAAGTGACAACTCCATGAAGAAGATTGGTATTCCCACAAGTATCAAGAATATACAGTATGGTATGAAGAATGCACCTGTAATGCAAAAAAACCTTTTAACATTTACTGTAATAACTATAAGTAAAGGGGTAGTCAAGAACAATATGATACGACCGCAGCACGTTGACAAGAGAAATTTGAACAAGTGTATATTAAAAGCAAGTGTGGACATGGTATTTTGCTTGACACAGTCTCTGTCCCTGTATTTTAGTCATCAATAAACCATAAAGATTTGCAAAACAATCAAACTGCAAAAACAAAAATTGGATGAAAAATGCAAAATTTAAATCTAAAATTTGACACTTGTTGGTCCCTTACAGTTGATTTTATCTCAGAAACCACAAGAGATGAGAAGAAATACATTGACATACTACTGGAAGCTCTTGGCACAATAAATTCAAAAAAACTGCATCAAAATTGAATGAAAAAAAATTCTATATATCTTCCAAATATGCAAAATTTTGGAATTTGTGAGTCTTTTAGACCCATGTTTGATATAAAAACAAAATTGCTTTCATGGCCTATCAATAACCCACTAAGATGATTATTTAAAAAAATACTGATAAAATTGATGCAAAATTTGAAATTTGTCAAAAACGGTAATTAAGTGGATTAAGTTCTTGATATTGGTTGTTTGTATCAGTAATGGGAATATGAAAAACAACAAAGTGTAAATTTAATGTATATTTCAATGGAAAGGATGTGTATACATGTATCTTTAGTGTTTTTGATGTTTTCAATATTGTTATTCACAAACAACCAAATCTGTATCATTGAACTGACAACATTCAGCAATAGTAGAATATGTTATGTTAAAGTTAGTTAGCAATGTACATGTGCCTCCTTCAGAAATAAGAGCTGGCATTTGGATGTACCTGTCAAAACAGTGTATTGTTATATATATATATACACAGCTACTTTTGCAACAGTACTTTTCATGTACAATTAAAATATAGTACTTTTATTGTACTATGATTGTACTACTAATATTGTACAATGTGTCAATGTCAATATTATATAAGTAGTATAATCATAGTACTATAAATTAATTGTACAATAAAAGTACAAAACGGATTTAGTACAAATATTGTACAATATATTAGAAGTACAAGAATAGTACTATAAATTGATGGTACAATAAAAGTACTATATTTTAATTGTACATGAAAAGTACTGTTGCAAAAGTAGCTGTGTATATATACTTATACAGTGTGCTGGAAATGTATGTAAAACAATACACTGTCTTGACAGGTACATCCAAATGCCAGCTCTTATTTTTGAAGGAGGCACATTGCTAACTAACTTTAACATAACATATTCTACTATTGCTGCATGTTGTCAGTTCAATGATACATATTTGGTTGTTTGTGAATAACTTTGAATATTGGTATTGTAAAGGATTGTATTGTAAATTACCAGCCATGTCACCATATATAGTGAAATAGATCTGTAGTAATTGTACATAAAATGTTCTTTTTCATCTTAAACTAAGAATTAAGGCATCATGAGAGCAATTACTTTTATTGCTCTCACCTTGAAGCCCTTGAAAGGTATAATCTATTAAAACCAAAGTTTTATACATAATTTTTATTGAAAGGATTTACTAAGTCTAATTACATAAGCAGAATTTTTTTTTGTAGAATAGCATATTTTCAATCTTACATTATCCAAAAACAATTAAATGGTTGGTATCTTACAGTGTCTTTTTTTTCATCTATTCAATTATAATATAATCAATGTCAATTTTTATTGTTAAAAAATCATATGTTTGATGAAAAAAATTATCATGTCATCATTTGTACACTGGTCTTTCTAATTAAAATGGGGGAGAGCTAGGGTTGGCTATAAGGGGAGGTGGAGGCCAACTTTTAGTTAAAGATTAAAAAATGATTGTCTGTTACAGTAATAATAAGATATTCATTCATTAAAATGTCAGTAAATAATGTTTTCATGTAACATGTGTGTGTATAATTGTCTCTTCAGATGGTATAATTCTCCTTTATTTCTCCTATATTTGAAAACAGAAATTCCTATATTTTTTTCATCAAAAGTTGCTTTACAGCCTGAGATTGCAAGTAATATTACTGCTGGTCATTGGTCGACACCTACATTATTAACACAGCTCACTATCAAAACTCCTCTAGGTGGTTGGTAAATCAGTAAATGTCTTCAGACCAAGGTCCCTGTATTTTCATGGAATATCCTTAATTTATTCTTTAAATTGTAATCTTACAGTAATCTGCCTTTAAATTGTTATCCTAGGCAGGATTAAATTTGTGATTTCAATTGTTATCTTAATTAGTAATTTGCGTTTTATTTAAATCGTAATCAGTAATTTGTATTTGAATTGTAAGATCCTAGAGAGGAATTGTGCTTAAAATAGTTATTGTAGAAAGGAATTTGTGATTTCAATTGTTTATAGTCGTTGTATGCAGTAATTTGTGTCTAAAGTTGTTATCTTAGGCACTCTTAAGAAACTTTAATTTTGGTCTTTGATAAAGATTTACCTTTTCATAGACCAAGAGTCCACATTGTCTGTGAGGTGGGAAATGTGGCAGGTGGTTAGCAGTCACCTAAGGTCCCCAGAAGCCCTTTGGTAAATGTTGAAAAATTATGTATTATCTTAGCATATCCAGGAAGATATATTGATGAAATGATGATAATGGTAGTGTCTTCATTCCATTATATTAGTTTTCATATGAAAAGAAAAGTGTAATTATTTTTATGAGGTTTTCCTGGCTTCGTCTGGTGAAGAATTTTTAAAATGCCAGCCATCACTGGCATCAGCACCAATGTTAACATGTGTTTTTATACTAAAGTACAATTTATTGTTGTTTCATTAAAAATCAATTTTAACATTTGCATGGAGGTCAGAGTGCAGGATCTTATTATGAAAAATGACTATGAAACTATTGGTAACTGGGTACCACAGATTTAAAGTATTTAAAGGTTGATAATTGGGAACCAGTAACAGCACATGATTGTGTGTTGGCTTGTTGGGAATATATTGTATTGAGCAATGCTTTTATCTCTATCTTCGTATTGCTTTACAGCTGCAGGGACAACAAGTGTTTGGGGTATATAGTATTCAGCATTGCTTATATCACTATTGTTATTGATATCAAGGTAATGGCTGAATCACAATCAGGTGGGACTATTTTGTGTCACATTAGGTCAAAAATCAACTTTATCCTAGACTTTCAAGAGTTACCTCATTTGAAAGCACTACATTTCTGGCATAATATCTGAAATTTTTTTTAAAAATTCATGCAGGCACTTTTGAGAAATGCTCATTTATATAACTGCAAGTAGACCTACCTACAGACTATACACAAAACACAATCACAGAGCTAAATTTCAATAAACTTTTATTTTTAAACAACAAAATCAAATAGGTTAACTAGAAAAACATCAAAACTTTCAAGAAAATAAAAAAAAGATAAGTATGTAGCATTTTTGGAAAAAAAATTGGTATTTNNTAGACAAATGGTCTTGTTTGATACAGATTTACATAGACAGACAGCTTTTTACTTAGAATAGGTCTGTGGGTCTATTCAATACTACTTTTTTAAAAAGTGCTAAGGCAGTTAGTATTACTGTATTATATCTTTTTGTTTCTTTGGATATTATGTTTGCATTAATAAAATTCTTTTCAATGTTTTAAACTAGTGTCTACTTAATATTGAACAGCCAGCTAGCAGAAATGGTGAAAAAAATTGCAGCAACGTTGCAGCAAATATTTGCGGCTTTGTTGCAGCAAATGTTTGTGGGAAAACTAATTTGCATACGAAAAATGAATATTTGCTGCAACATTGCAGCAATTATTTGCAAGAAGTCTTATTTTTCTGTAAGGGAATAAATTCAGAAGGACCCCTCAACTAGAACTAAAGTTTTCACAGAGAAATCATTCTGTTTACGGTTATGTGTCAATAGTCTGTCCGCTCTACAACATATTCCAATTTAAATAAATTTATAAAATAAAATTATAAAACCACAATTTTTTATAAAATTTTGTCAAGTCATTTATTTATGACATTCATGTTAAAGTACAAATAAATATTTATATATATATATATATATATATATATAGTTTCTACTTTATATAATCATCATATAATTTTATTTCCACATTTTATCCGTTTAAATATGGCTTAATTTTTTTTTTCAACCAAATATTACTACGGTAAAGGAGAAATTTGAAAATCAGTGGCTTTGCATGAAATATATTGGGAAATATCTTAATGTGCGGAAAGACTTTTGACCTGTGAATGTACAGGCCAACAATGACAGTGCTAACTGCGATACCATAATACAACAGCAAAATGTTTGTGGTCATACTTAAAAATCTTGACCAGGCCACAAATATTTCTTACCATTTCAAAAATGTTAAACAGGAATATAAATATTGTCTAATTTAGTCATCTACTATACACACTCCTAACTGTTCATTTTTACTGACATTTTTATAAAGTTATGACTAATATGTTGTGTCTTGACTCTTAATATCAGTCTTTCGGTGTATTTGAGATTGGTTCGAGTGATTGTTGTTCAACAACAAATGGGCAATTTTTCACATATATCATGGCAAGAACAAGTCATATTTTGACGAGATGATGATGTACTAGATCAACAAGCCGAGTTGCATTTTTATAGTTTATAGCTCACTGAAACTACGAGTAGACATGTCTTTCCATTCAGACACATTATTCCTATTCCGAGCCAACCAGTCTTTCTTCTTCCTCTAACTCTGCATGCTTAGTGGAGAAGCAACAAATACCAATTTTATAGTCTTTGGTTGTACCCAAACAGAGCTCAAACCCACGATCTACTGTACTGGGGGAGAGCTCAAACCCACGATCTACTGTACTGGGGGTGAGCT
>MJUT01025687.1:157896-173043 GCA_002080005.1 Gigantidas platifrons
CAGAGGTAAAACAGTATACCACCCCCCCCCCCTCCCCCTTTGGGTAGCGGGGGTATAATAAAACAAGATGAACTGTGAGCTAATGCTCACTTATGATACCCCCGCATATATGTTCAATGTGTATAAAAACCAACTAAGTCGGTACAGAGGAAGTAGGAATCTGACGGGTCCAAAAACGCTTCCCACAATATGGCATACCTATATGAAGTTTGTGACCAAATATCAGATTACTGTCGTCAATAGTTGTGCTTAGAAAAATGCGGCGAAAAATGTGCATATATGTTAAATGTGAATAAAAGCCAAATAACGCGGCAAACAGGAAGTAGGAATCTGACAGGTTAAAAACCGCTTCCAACGATATGGCATACCTATATGAAGCTTGTGACCAAATATCAGATTTCTGCCATCAATAGTTGCTGAGAAAAATGCAACGTAAAATATCTTGGATGGACGGACGAACGGATGGACAAGGTGATTGTAATATAGCCCCCTGTACGAGTGGGGGTATAATATATACATTTAGATTAGGAGATATTTAAAAATGATATGATTTAGGGGCCATCTTGGTTGTTATGGTCCCGTAGTTAGATTTACCTGTGGACTAAAGATGTGTGCTTGAATGCCGCTCATGGCGAGGTGCACTCTATACAACATGTGATAAAATTTGTGTGTGACATGCAGCATGTCAGTTGTTTTTGTCAGGTACTCTAGTTTCCTCCATCAATAAAACTGACAGCCACAATATAATTGAAACACTATAACCCTAAGGGACCAACCATTTAACTTGCAGGGGGAGGTTATGGTTTGGTTTTTTTTGTTCAGAAATTTTTCTGACAACACAAGAGTTTTTTTTGTCGCGCAAAGCACGAAATTTTTTTTCCAGAATTTAAGATTAGGTTATGTCAAAAACTGAATCAGATTTTTTTTTTTTCCTCCACCAAAATCAGAATATTTTTTTCAGCAACATTGGGAATCAGAATATTTTTTTAGGAAAAAAATATAACCCCCTCCTTCAAGTTAAATGGTCGTTCCCTAACCCTAAAATGACTGAAAATTTCATTATGAAACAAAACTGTCAATCAATATTTAGCAGGGAAGCTGATCGGTAAACTATTTGGCACTATTTTCATATGATAATGCAGATCTACTTCCATATCAATTGTCTTGGTATTTTGATTTGGTATTGAACAATAGTCTGAAGTTATTGTTTTTCAAATTATATACCTGTAATTTATGAGCCATTTTAAAATTAATTTACAAATATCTGTGCAATCTGTCATGATTTATTGTGTTTACTATTTATTTTAATTTGTAGAAATAATCAGGTAATGTCCATGGCCATCGGAACGGGGGGTGCGTTTTGGGTGCGATGGCACCCCCCTTTCCACAAAAAAAAGAAGAAAAAACTGTTCTTCAAAACTCAATTATCCAATAAATACAATATGCCTTATCTAATAATGATTCATTGCAAATGCGACTTTGTGCTTTTGACACAACAAGAATAGTACTTTCAGCCACCTGCACTGTTTCTTTATATAAGGATTGATATAACAGGAAATGTCGGAAACGACATTAAGCCGGGTTTTCCACAAATGTCGAGCCCTTATATATAATTTGAGCAAGAAGTAGCACTATATTTTCACTCAATAGCATCTACATACTATTGTTGTCACTACCGGAACCAGTGGCGGTTTCAAGCTTTACATGTACTTCAAACACTTTGCTACTAATTTTGTCCCTTTCTTAGTAATCATCACTTACACAATTGTTGCTATGAAAGTTGAAATCTTGACTGACCAATTATATTTACTATCCACATGTTGAGAAAGGTATGTTGACAGTAAATATAAGTGTCGCTTAAATTTCACTTTCATAACAAGTTATTAAGAAAGGGACTTGTAGTAAGCATGTTTTATTGACAACCTAACAATTTCATGGTGAAACTAAGAGGTTCCTATGGTGATATACTAATCCATGTCTATACATTATCTAAAAGACAATAGTAATCAGTTGATTACTCAGTAGCAGGATTCAATAGTTTAAATGCAGTGGCTAGCTAAATAGTTGTGGATTTTAAAAGATAGAATATGGTTACATGGTACATGTTACTTACCTCCACCGTTTTTGTAAGCTAAATATGGAAACCGCCAAACATTCCCTAAACCAACAGCATAGCCTAAACATGACAAGAAGAAGTCGAAACGACCAGACCAGTTTCCTCGCTCTGTGTTTTCTTCAACTAACGAAAAGAGCTACAATAAGAAAAAGGTATAATTAATAAAATTCATTATACATTAGTCAAATTAAGATTTTCTAGACAAGTTGCATTACACTTCACACAAATGGATCATTCTTTTCCAAGAAAGATCATTCAGGATAATGACTGGCATAATATTCCACTTCCATTAAAATGCCATGACCTTTCAATTGTGCATCAAAGATCTAATTTGTTTGCATTCTCTTTACTTTCCTAATGACACAATTATGTTCTCATTAACTTCATGCAATTAATTATTGTTTAGTTTCTATTTCAAGTTTGTATTGACAAGGTGAGAGCATCTTGCAAGATGGTGCATATCATATTGAGCAATTCCAACAAATTTTGAATCAAATACAAGATGCAAAAGTTTATTTTTGTGTATATTTTAAAACAATGTTTTCACCCACCAGATTTGCATTAGCCTCATCTCTGTGAGAATGAGTGTGAAGATTGTCAGACATGCTTTTTAAAAGGATAAATGTATACTTACTGTATCCTTGTCTTCTTTGTCTTTCCCTTTCTGAAAAAAACATTGATAATTAAAAAAGATGACTACTTCATTGTACATTTCTAATGAACCAGTTGGAAATAGGTGGGTAGGGTTACATTACCCCAAAGCAATACCAACTTTTATTCATTGCCAATGATCATTGTGTTCAAAATTGACAAGGATCAGTGAACACCCTAAAAATACTAAACAAATCCCCCCCCAAAAAAATAGTACATTAGACCCAAAAATAATACGTGTCTAGGTACAAAAACATTTTTGTGAGTAATTATCCCCCCTTTTTTTTTACATCCTCAATTTAAGGTGTGTTGTTCAAACCAGACTTTTTGTAATATTTCTTTCAGCTAAAGAAAGAATTAAAGATCAAACTTTGTTGCGATACTCATGAAAAGTTCTAATCATGTTATTTACCTGAAAAAAAAGAATGGATATGGGTAAATGTACATCATGCATATTGTATATAAAACAAAATCTAACAACATACATGTACAAGGAAGGTGCCTTTATAACAAACTGGCTGAAAAGGATTACTTTCCACTTTTTTTCGCGGTTTAAAACTCCTGCTTAATAGGCCTCTCGATACGAAATGGATTGGTCGTGCGTAGCAAAGAACAAGCTAAAAAAGTTCCGAAAATCTTTCCGACCAATGAAATCGCGCAAAACAGAATAGGTTCGGTTGATCTCCTGAATCGTCACAAAAGGAGGAAAGTTTGATGTGTCGTCGAGAATAAACTTGAATTTCGTCAATAAATATTTGTTGTTCGTACGTATAAACTAGATCGGAATGAAGGGAAATCATTTTTGAGACGAGGACAAGTGAAGGTCCATTTAAAAACTGGAGCGTTATTGTATAATATCGAGTCAAAGCAAGGGTTTCCTCGTCGTTGACGTTGTTTTTACAGGATATTTTAGTAAAATGGCAGCTGGACCTAGAAACAAAAGTTAGTAGAACGAGAGAGTTGTAACACGAAATGTTGTAAAATATGGATAAATGGCTCAAAGATATACTTCTAGACTAAGATCCATACCATAATCATGGGAGGGACGAAATGAAGAAAAAGGGGGAGTGCCTGTGGATCTAGATGGCATTTTGTATATCAATTGTAAATATTAGTGGTTTCTGGTTTTATTTTCAAGTGAGAAACAAACGGACTTGTTTCTTCAGTAAATATCTAAATATAATCTAGAAGACCCCGTGGAAAAGGAATGTTGCTTTACTTATTTGGTGTCTAGTGTTGGATAGTTCTCATGATCATTTACATCCGGATACTTTCATACTAGAGTTATCTTTCTTTGTTTTAAAACCTGTAATGTTCATTTAAGGTGTGAAACCTATAATTAATTTCTTTAACATTTTCTACTAAATTTGTGTTTTTTCGAGCCTGCCTGGCTATTTTATCTTAAGTTTAACCTTTCTAAGACCATATATTTTCTGAAACGTACATGATTCCTCTACGTTCTGTGAAAATATCAGGGGATGTTTAAAGTCTTGCAGTGGAATGCCAGGCTATGGAAAACACCTACTCTAAAAATAGCTCGGTCATCCCCGGGAAATTCAATATTTATAGGTCATGCATCAAATCCTCCATAGAGGTATTAAAATGCAACTAAATGCATCAAATTTGGGCTCAAAATAATCTTTATAGATTTAACTTCAATTATCAATTTTAATTATCCCATTCCATTCAGTATTTGTCACAATACAACAAAGCGAAAGGAACTATTTTCTTTAAAAGGGACTACTTTTGTATATGTTCTAAGCTCTGATTGGTGAATTATAGGTTTGACACCACAATGTAATGATACAGCTCCATAGGCGAAAGGTATTAACTTTTAAATGTTTATGCCACTAAATATATGGAGATTGTTGGAGGCATGCAATATTCAGACCGGTAATAATGATTATATAACACGCCTTCCTTGAGATATGAATGAGACATGTAGTAAAGGTTAAGCTAAACAAAAGTATTTCAACAAAGAATCACAGGGGCGTGTTCAACATTCAAATTTTTCCACACTAAGATATTCATAGCAGCACATATACAGACGCTTTAAAAATTACGAGTTTGATTTTTATGGACGTTGACCCCTCCATTGCGTGGGTCGTCGCATTTTTTCCGTCCTTGAGCATAGTCATATAGTGTATTTCGTCGACATTTCTATCATATAATTGCATGAATAGAAGGGCAATGTGCTTGCTCATAGACTTGTATAGAAAATAGAAATAGAAATAGAAATAAAAATAAGTTTATTAACCAAATCAGTGCCCCCAGGAGTGCATATACAATTAACAATTATGATTGATACACAACAATACAGTATACTAATTATTCACAGTGAGGTATCAATAATTGTGGTGCAGGCACACTCGGGCAGGAAAAAGAGATATATGCACATACACGTACACACATATACTCACATATATATATATATATATAAAATAAAAACTATAAGAATGCTTGGAGCTTTCGACTGAGCAACCATAAAATATAAAATGTGATTGAAGTTCCAGAATTCTGTTTTAATTTTTATTATATTCATCAATCGCACGGCTATATTAACATTTTACATATATATATATATATATACATACATACATACATACATACATACACATACACACATATTATATACATACATATACACACATAAATACATATATAAATAGAATATCAAGCCAATGAGGGAAGGGGTGGGGGAAAGAGAACATAAATGGTGATCCATCACCAGTCCACAAGATATATCAAGAGTCGGTACTAAAAGGAGTCGATGCTAAAAGGAATAAAATCCTACTTGTGTCTGGTGCAGACTGGCCATGTTGATACAGAAGAATTTCCATGTGGAAGACAAGGGGAGAGACACACATACATGTAATATTGTTGGGAACATGGAAAGGGATCAGAGCTCTTGGATAACCAGCAGTGAGCATCAAGGGACGATGCCAAAAGGGATTTTTTCTTTCTCATGCTCAATGCAGGTCATCCAGTTTGCAGATCCCTTATTCCATTTAATCAAATATTTGTTGATAAAAGGTACTGACAAAGATATCTGAGTATAGTTGGGTCTTCATTATTTAAAATCCATATGAGTTTACATTTGTCAACTTAATTTTGAAAATTTTGACACACAGATGTAAAAATTTCCCTGCGGTTTGCATGGTAGGGAAATGTTTACATTACAATGAAGTAAATAATGGATCTCATCTTCAACCTGACCTGAGGTGCACCTGCAGAAGATTCAGTTACTTTAAACATATTTTATTGTTCAAAAAGACAAAAGGATAAGACACAAGTTAAACAACTTAGACAGTCTTCTCCCCATTACATATATTTCAAAATACACAATTGAACATAATATTTAATTACACAAATTTTTGTAAACATTTATAGTAAATGAAGGCATGAAGAAAAAAATAATAAACAATTAAACCCCTCATGGAGCCTCATTGACTATATGATCAAAATATAGATAACCTATTGATACATATTGAACAGACCCAGAAAAAAGTCATGGTAAGTATATATATTTCTATTTATTTTGTAAGATCAAATAGTCTTCAAAGATCATCCAGGTTTTATTTTCAATTATGATCATTCGAATACCATGTTAACATTCTTTGTCAAAATGGTATACCTGTAGGGGAATTCATCTGGTTGTTTTGTTACAATTACACAGAAAAACGACCAGTATCTTTAAATATATCTTTGAATAATTAAAAATATTTCACAATTTGTTTCATCTGATAGAAAATCATTTCCAAATAACCCTGGTACCTTCCTATTTCTATTTGTAATTTGTGAGTTGATATTTTTAATTTGGACAACCCTCTTCTCTGCTCAACATTTTTAATGATTGACAAATAATTTTCATATCCAAAATTGGTTTTTATTTTAAAATAAGTTCTTAATTTTCCTTCTTTAAGTGAATGGGCTTGTTTTGTCCACAATCTCAAATAGTGTTGTTTTATAATTTTATTTTGTTGATGTTTTTGTCTGTCAAGAAATTAGTTAAGCTCGGCATATTTTACAAAATATGTTGTACGGAGCTAGGGTTTTCCATTAAAAATATTTGAATAGGTCAAATTTGAATAGTAACAGGCGAAGTACTATGCGTGCCAAAGACACGAACCCTGGAAGGGGGGATCTGGGTGGGTTTGCCCCCTCAGAAAATTTTGAAAATATAGATGCAAAATGGTGCAATCTGGTGCATTCTTGACTGCATACGAATAGCTTTTTAAAAGTGATTTTTTACTGTGTTTTCTAGCATAAACCTGATAAATTTCTTTCACTTGATCTGCAGCTCCACTCTTTAAAGTCTACATATCTGTGCAAATTAAGCAGCTGTAGTGAAAACCACATAAAAAAGGGTATCACCTTGACACAAGTTTTTCTATTAAATATATGCTAGGGTAAAAAAACTATGTGCTAGGACAGATTAGTTTTGAAAAACCCTATTCTCACACTAACACACAAAACAGCACATTATGGACAAGTATGTAATCCAAGAATTTCATCTCGTTTGTCAAACCTCAGCTGAAGTGCTATATAGTATGGGGGGTCTTACTAAATTATCAATAGATTAAGCAGCAATCATTTTTGATTTTTGTCGGTATTTTACATCAGTTTATACAAAATCTGCATTACTTATAAACATGAGATTTGATTTTTATTTTTTCTAGTCTTTCTTCCCTTTGATGCACCTCTTTCCCACCAAAAAACAAACGATTGCTTTCTGTTTTACAGGGCTTTCATTTGAAGCCGGTTGCCGCCGAAATTCGACATCTACACTTCACTCTGCCGCTGGCTACTTGTTATGTATCATGGATAAAAAATGCGTAATCCCATAATAATCTGGGTTTGTTGTATAAAAGAGCCCTTTTGATCTCCAATTTGTCCATAATTTATTTTGATTAAAACTAAAGTGAAACGCCAGATCCAAACACTTATTGTATCATTGATCGTTCTTCAATGATATGATGAAGTTCAAGGAGGGTGCTGGTCAATTTGTCCCATGTCCAATTTGTCCCGACAAATTGACCAAAGTTGGGACGAATTGGCTTGGGACAAATTGACCTGTATCAAGGACATTGACAAAATTAAAGTCCCAATCTCAGAAACGCTTTAGGGCTTTCCCAGGAAAAAATACCCGGTAGGGTCGGAGAGAGAACGCCATTGATTTTTTTTATCTAGGTGGGGGGCATAAAACGTATTTCTTTTCTGGGGGTTGTTGTCAAATTTCTATTTATCCTCTCGTCCGTTGAAATCGGTCAACACCTGAAATTGGTCACCATTTTGGAATGCGCCGTCACGTGAGTTCAGATGTCGACGACGTCATTTATCCTGCAAACTGCATCCAGAAATAGATATTGAATTTACTTTCACTTTTATCAAGACAACAATGAGATTTAAACAGATAAGAAAAGATAGCTATGGGTTTTGGTGCTAAAATGGTGCCATTTTACTATTACCATTTTGACTTAATAATCATAGTCAAATATTTCCAGAAAAACACAGTCCATAGTGGATAATTTGCAAATCTTGTGTTTGTTTACATTCCATTGCACATCTTAACCTATATTTATAACTCCATTAGGCAACGAAAATTACATTGTTTTCGTTTTGAATTAAGTAATTAGAAAATTTTCAGATTTTTAGCGGGAATTTGTGGATAATAATATATATAATATGAATTACAAGGAATTGGACATGGATAAAATTGTACGTGAAAACAGAGATATTATCTGCTGAAAACAAGTGACAGCAAATACAATTTAATGAAAAAATGACGAAATATAGAAAAAGCAAATTAAAAAATATTGTAAAATACAATCTCCTAGGCCTATTTGTGTTCCACGCGACTATTTTATGGTTGACCGATTTCAGGTAACGTGACTTGGGCACCATTACAAAACATATGCAAACAAAAAAGATCAGTGAGCCGACATTTCTTCATCAAATTAAACGATGTTTTTGCATTATATTTGGCTCAAGTGCCCAAGTAAGCATGGCATTTATCTTTGGTATAAATACCAATTTGAATGAGAATTATAAGGAAATGTCTTAACTGACCGATTTACAGTCATATGTGTATAATTATCCCTGTGTTATGGGTTTTCATGCTCTTATTAGCAACTGGCATGATTTTCCTAAAGATCACATTTATTAATATTTTTTCACTTAAATTCTTTGTACAACATCTGAATAATTGAAAAAATAAAGATTTGAAGTTAACTTCCTTTCTAAA
This sequence comes from Gigantidas platifrons, assembly GCA_002080005.1. Lineage (NCBI taxonomy): Eukaryota > Metazoa > Mollusca > Bivalvia > Mytilida > Modiolidae > Gigantidas > Gigantidas platifrons. The sequence continues at coordinate 166,908 of MJUT01025687.1, forward strand.
ACCAAGATATGGGTTCATATTCATAGGTTGGTAGGCACCTTTTTTTGTTTGAAAATTTTTATTTTATGAAAAAAGTAACCCATCTTTTTCTTTACCTTTTCTTCTTCTTAAATATTCAAAAACAACATACCAATAGCATCATTTACATGTTAATATTCAGAATTTAAAAAGAAATGGGGCATACTTTCAATAGAAAAAAAATATGGGTCTTTAAATAGGGGTACCCTCATACATTTTTTTCACCATTTTCAATATTTTTTTTAATTTTTGAAATATAAAGACAATCATGTGTTATTACCTCAATAATTATGATAATTTAAATGGGTGGTCATTACATTTTGTTTACATCTTTATGAAAAATACACCCCAAAAAAGTATTCCTTATTATTTGAGTGGTAAATTTTCAAAACTGAAGCAATAAAAAAAGTCACTATGGTTTCAAAACATACCCTTATCCAAACATCCTTATACCCTTAGCTAACTAGACTATATGTTTCCATACTAAAGTAAAAAAAAAGTTTGTTTTCTTAAATTTAATGCAAAAAAAGGGGGGGGGGGTACATTAGTTTTGCCACCTCAACTTTTCAAAGTGAGGAGGGTGATTGTCCCCAGCTTCTTTTCCCATGAAGTGGTATTAGTGAAGTTCGAGCTGCAGACTCATATGGAGCATCTGAGCTCATGACAGTCTGGAGTTTTAGTGGTGTTTCAATTAGTGACAGTGTTTCTCAATCTTCAGTTTTCTTATAAATTCTGCACTGTATTCATATAATTTTTTGTCAGCCCATTAAATATTTATCTTTTTGTTTTGTTATACCTGTATATTTATATCATATATTGTTAATGGAGTAATATGCGAGCGTCAGCGAGCTCTTTATGGTATAAAATGTGTACTTAGAATTTTTTTGACAAACATGGCCTCACATACTGACAGATAAAAAATAATTCTGCGTTTTAATCTCTACCCAGAGTTGTCGGTCCTTACACTAAGTCTCGTACGTCTGATATCACTGAAACCCTGAATCTGTGTGTAATAAAAGTCATTTTGTTAGCTTGTTTTACTTATATTGATATTTTTTAATTGATTAAATCTCTTCTGACATACTGACAAGAATTTTTGTTTCTACGTGGAAGTTAACTTTTGAGATTTCCTAAGGAACGACAACTCGATTGAATGAGACTAGATTCGGTCCTAAAAAAAGTCGTCCCGGTCCCGATATATCTCGGCCCAAAAAATCTCTACACTTTTTGATGGACTGGATGAGTGTGAAATTGCCAGATAATTTTCAGATTCGTGAGTATTCTAGGCCGTGCCTGTTTCATATTAGATTGACCAATAAATGTAGCTCTCAGTCTATACGACATTTTTTAACTTATAAACTATATAGTATAAACAATCGAAGATGCTAAAACCGGTGTCGGATAGTAAACCTTCCGCATAGCAAACCTTCCCCCGGAATGTTTACTATATAGTAAACATTCCCCCTCGGAATATTTGCTATATAGTAAACCTTCCCCAGGATTCTTTACTATATAGTAAATATTCCCCCGGGGGAAAATTTACTATGTAGTAAACATTCTCCCATCCATAAGCGATCATCTCCCCGGATATTTTGCTATATAGTAAATGTTCCCCCTTAATCCGGATAATTACTATTGATTCGGAATTTAGCACCTTAATCGTGTTAATTTTAATTGTTATATACCATTAATTATATCTGGTTATGATTAAAAGGTAAAAAAGCACAAATCTATAGTGTCTAATTGTTGTTAATCGGTTAGGTAGTTAGGTTTACTATGCGGAATAAATACTATATAGTAAACGTTCCCCCATGGGGGAAGGTTTACTATATAGTAAATCTTCCGGGGGGTTATTCTACTATGGGGGAAGGTTTACTGTATGACACAGGAAGTTGGATTATGTAATTTTTTCCGTGGAATTATCTCCCTTTGATGTCAACACACGTTTATTTTTGAGAAATAAATTATGTCAACGGGGGAAAATGATAGAAATAACTTATTATATGTTAAAATTAGTTGAAATTTGTTAAAAATAACCATTGTTTGTGCGTTTATGACCCAAATCGTATTTTTTAAATGAAATTTCCACTTCAAATTATGTTTTCACCTAGAAAATGTGTCTCAAATTTTGAAATGTTCATAAATGCTAAATTTAATCATCCCTACATAATAATTTGCACATATTCGAAGCATTTGTATACGGGTCTCTTTATATAGCCCTGTAACACATACATGTAGCATGTAAACGAGTGTCATCTTTTCTGAATTTTTCATTCATTGCATCGGGGCGACACCTAGCGGAGATGCCAGTCGCTACTCTTATCCGAGATTCCAAGATTATGTATCGATTTTCTGATATAGCGATTGACAGTGTTAACCCTTCATTCATACGACGATTGGAATTTTCGAAGAATGACTAATTAAATATTTCTTTGTACATAAGATTTTTTCAGAAAGCAATTCTTGTATTTTAATATACTCTCGATTTTCTGTCAACTTCTGCTGTCAGCAAAATGGTGTCATATGTTTTCGTGTGAAGTAAAAATAGGACCGATATACGGGATGGAAATGAATATAAAATCCGGAAATGGCTGGTTTTAAAATTTCATGATTTTGGCCATCTACAAACCATACTACATCTAAATAAAATAACAGAATGTTTGAAAATGACCACTTTCAAAATTGTGTTCACTTTTGTTATTTTTTTTAGTGCTGAAACCAAAATGCACTCACTGTTGACATGCAATTTATATAAGAAACCGGCACATTTCAGTCAGGTCTTTTGTCTACAATTACGATCAGTGACACCATGACAATTACATGACAGGTAGAGCGGGTGCTTGAGATGCCGACGACATAGTTCAATTTTATATAGCCCTTCAGGATTTTTTTTCCAGCTACTTTATAAATGAAGTAATTTTTTGGCATTACAAAAAGTATGGTTCAGTAGGTAGGTTCACTATTTTTTGGTACTTACGTCTTTAAAAGCAATCTTAAAACATTTTTGATATATGTCACGTTGCAATCCTGCTTACTATCTAGAAATAGAAGCCGGAAGACAGGTAAAAAATAACACGTGGCAGTGGCGTAGCTGCATATACGCTGTCACGCCATGGCGTGCACATCGGCAGGTTAAAAAAAATTAGGAAATAAATTTTTTTTTAAATGATCTCCTATTCTCCTATTACGACGTTTTAACCCCACTGAACCAGTGTTGGAAAATCTGTAATCCTCTGTAAAATGTCTCGTGCCTTTCCACGCATTAATTTCAAATTTTGAAATAAAGTTCGTGTTAAATAATGGGAGAGACAAATTCTCCTTCAGTTTCCCATGTGGGTTGCGATATTTCTCCACTCTCGAGAGTTAAATTTAAAATTTTAACCACTCGCCTAACGGCTTGTGGTGAAAATTTTTAATTTAACTCTCTTGAGTGGAGAAATATCCATGATATAGCTGAAATATTGCTGAAAGTGGCGTTAAACACAATAAAACAAACAAACCAATACCTAGATATATCATGTCTGCATGAATCCGAAACTTAAATTAGCCAAATCTTTCCATATATCTGAAAGTATGCCCAGGCAATGTGGTAAACAGACTACCAGAGCCAATCACCCCGCAGAAATGCCAAAACAGTATTGCAGAATTTCTTTGTATTATCCATTTTTGGACCATTTGATTACAGAACTTGAATCATGTCTCCTCAAATCGGAAAACCACTTCCATGCACAGTATCTACTGCCCCGTGCTGTAGACAAAATAACTGATGATCATGTCACCACAATATACGAGGCATACCAGGCATTAGAGGATTTCAGGAGAGATGTTGCTAGATGGTGAACCCACTGGGTCATTTTAAAACATAATGATTTGCCAACAACACTTTGTACCACATTTGATTCTGTAAATCCAGTTCTCTATCCTTCTATTATGTGTTCTGTTAACCATGTCAGTAGCAAGTGCTACTGCTGAAAGGTCATTTAGTGTACTGAGACGTTTGAAAACTTATGTTTAGGTCCATAGGCATTTGACCGATGGACCTTAATTTCCCCGTGTTTCCCACGGGGGTACGTATTTTCAAGGGTAGCAACAATGTAGGGCCTCTATTTAATTGTGGGTCCTGGGTCCACAGGAATACTAGAAAAATACACAAGGTAAGAAACAAAATTGTCCACAAACCCAGAGGTTGACTTATTTTCTGTTACGCGGCACGCGATTGGTCAATTCTTTTCCGGAAAATTGCCTTGACCAATCGCGTGCCACGTAATAGAAAATAAGTGGTCGACCTCCGTGTTCATTGACAATCTGTCTTGGGAACAGACAGTCGGGTATATATGCAAATTGGTACGAATATGAGGGTAAACCAGTGGCACAACAGCTGATGGGGGTCCACAAGGTTAGTGCATTCCATCTGTTTATTTTTCAGAAATCAGGGAAATCGACAATAATAAGAAAATTAGCAGTACGCCGCTATTTTCAGTGATTTTGTTTCTTACCTTGTGTATTTTTCTAGTATTCGTGTGGACCCAGGACCCACAATTAAATAGAGGCCCTGCATCATTACTAGCCCTGAAAATACGTACCCCCGTGGCAAACACAGGGAAATTAAGGTCCATCGGTCAAATGCCTGTGTTTAGGTCGACTATGAAGAATGACAGGATCTCTCCCTTTGTATTGATGCATATTCACCAAGATTTTGAAGTGGACTTGTAAAAGTGTTCGTATCTGTTAAGTCCTGTTAAGACACGAAGGGTAGATTGTGAATAATTTTAGAAATTCTTTTCTATCAGTCATGAAAATTGTGCTTAATTCTATGTTATATGAAACCCTGAAATGGCCCCAGATCACACCATTTTGCATCTCGTCGAAAAAAAAAATTCCAGACCCCCCTCTCAATGCTCAGTGCACACTATTAAGCCTCAGCTACGCCCCTGCGTGGGCTGTGTAAATAAAAATAAAATGGATGATACGAAAACATATGACATACGAAAACATGAAAACATATACCATGACGATAATCGCGGTTGTCGGTATTTTTATCATTTCGGTATATTAAAATACCGTAATTACTGGTGCATAATGCATAATGCACAGGATTTTGCCCAGATTCTTTATTTTGTAGGAGGGGTGCGCATTATAAACAAGAACAATGTGTTTCACTCTTTCCAGATGGGAAATCACATGTTCGCCATGTTTTTTGTTTTCATGAGTGTCAAATATGATATTTGAAGTAGAGTTATCTTTCTTGAATTGTTTTATTGTTAAATTTTGATTTTCAAAATATTTAATTAACATGAAGATAAGTGTATTTAATTCCCTTTATTAAATTTATATATTCTAAAAACCTGTTTGATTTCTACACCTGTACATGATATGCCTTTGGGGTGAATTAATACTCACTGGTATGTTATGTTTAGATCAATTTTATTGGTTAATAAAAATCCCTTTGTCTATTTGGCTTTATAAACCTTTAGAAAAGTGTTCAGTAACTCATACTTGAAATTTGTTGATGTAAAACTTGATGTGAAGACGTAAAAATACCCACCCACCTCTCCCCTTAAATTTATAAAATAAGCACTATATTAAGTTATATTATTGTAAAATGCTTTAATTTGGCAAATTTTATTGCCAAAAATTTATTATTTATAAAATGCAATGTGTTTATTTATGAAACTTATTTATGAATGATTAATTATTGTGTATTTGAATGTATAACTTTGTGTATGTAATAGTTATACACTGAGGTATAGGTGTTTCTGGATTAGAAACCATGAGGGCCAGAGGCCCGAGGGGTTTCTAATCCAGAAACACTGTATACCGAAGTGTATAACTAACTTACTCCCCAGGTTATTCTAAATACACGAACTATTCATTACAGAGTGTCATAGAAAACAAAAACAATAAATACAGAAACATTTAATTCCATAAAATTGTTATTTTATCCGTTTGAATGGAATGAATTAGGATAAAATTAATTTCTCCTGGGTGTTTTAGTACATGTATAGGTGGCGTAGTGTTTTCCCGCTCAAAAATTGTTTTTCGCGGTCTGGCATGTTCGATTCCTCATTCAGCACGATAACGTCCAACTGACCGGGAGTGTATTTTTGGCAAAATTTTA
>MJUT01025687.1:180054-192323 GCA_002080005.1 Gigantidas platifrons
AAAAAAAAAGGTTTTAATCTTATTTTTCAGACTTCAAATGGTTAAAGTTAAAAGCTGAGGACTAATAGTGAATATTGATATGCATAGTTTACCCAATTCAATACAACTGTCTATGTGGGAGAGTAGGAACATATTTTTCAAACATTTGTGAAAATGAAGTCTTTTAATAAAAGCATCAAAGCGAAGACAAGATAACCCTAACTTTGACTTTACATCATTAATCGACACAAGTTTTATTGAAAAATGTAATTTAAAATTCTGTAGATATACGTTAGGCATAAGTAAACACTCAGTTAATATTGCAGCTAGAGCAGAACTAGCTCAGTATCCTTTGGATACATTCATTAAAATTCAATCTGTAAAATATTTAGCTCGTTTATTACATCATACTGATAACGAATTACTAGATGATGCATTTTTATTAGCAAAGTCTTTACATTTCAAAGGTTCATATTCTTGGTTTACCTATATAAATAATATATGTAATGTTAATAACATAGACTTAGATGAAATAGAACATCTTGACTATCAAAAAGAAAAAGTTTCTTTTGAGAAAAGATTAAAAGTTAAATTAAAATATAACTATGAAACATTATTTTTTGAAAAACTTCATGCTTTAACAGAAAACAGCAAACTATTCTTATACAGTAAATTAAAATCTGATTATGAAATCAATGAATATTTACTTCATACAAATTTTGAAAACAGAAGAAATTTATGTAAAATGCGAGTTAGTGACCACTTTTTAGAAATAGAAAGAGGTCGTTATAAAAGATCAAAAAGAAATGATAGACTTTGCCAAATGTGCAATATGAATGTAATTGAAGATGAAATTCACTACTTTTTCCATTGTCCAAAATATAATGATATTAGAAAAGAATTAGAAATGAATATACAGAATAATTTTCTAAGTGCACTAAACAATAATGAAAAATATATACAGATAATGTCTTTGCCGAATCATTTGCGGTTTGTTGCTCCATTTATTAAAAAGTCTTTAATACTGAGGAAAGTGGACTCTGTATGATTTTACAAATTTAATTTGTCTGTATAAGACTGTCTTGTTATTCTTTTAATTTGTACTTAATTAATGATTGTCCTTTGTCTACTTTGTATATATGTTTTGTATAATTGTATGCCATCAACCCCTTGGGGTAAAATTGTGCATTTCAAATAAACATATTTTAATGTGTAAAAAAAAAAATTTTCAAAGGAGCATAACTTTTTTATTTTTAAAGATATCTTGAAAAGGAAAAGTGTTGTGTGCTTCTGGAAATAATGTCTGTGCCTTTGTATGGTTTATTTCATTATATTATAAACGTTTTGAAAAGCCTGGTTGTTGCTAGTAAATATACTATCAATGTATAAACATTAATGTTTATACATTGATAGTATATTTACTGGATAGTGACAAGGCCCTGTGAGTGAAGTATCAATAATTGTGGTGCATACGAGAGATACCCATGGAAAATACAACCAATCGAAATTATCCTCTGTATCTTTACCCCCTTCAAAGGAGAACTATATAACTGTGTCGTATGTTGAACGTGTGTTGGGTGGCGGTGCGCTGTACAGTGCTGTGTAAGTGAAAGTCCCTTCACCTCCGTATCCATGAATAGAATTTATGTACACTAAAAATCAGGCTTATTCACACGGGATATAAAAGTTATCAAATCAAGTTAAAACAATCCACAACGATTGACCCGATATTACGTATAAAATATGCATGTTGCACGTATTGTCTGGAAAAATTTAAGAAGACGCATCACTGTTTAAAATATAAGAGTCTTTGTTCGTATGGTTAAACTCACAGGGGCTTGAATCGCTTTCATAGAGTCACACGGCTTATATACCCTATATACTAACAAGGGATGTAACGACCAACGTAGCCAAGCCACTACCAGTTCTGTTTCAGGCTTGAAAAAAATATTAAAAAATCACACATTCAAACAATCTTTGTTGACATTCGCTAGCATATTGATTTATCTTTCCGACGAGACATAATTTTTCACAACTGCTTCACTCTAGAAGTCAGAGCACCCCTGCAAACTTGAAACTTTGCTCCAAAATAGGTCACCAACGTTTTGCTCGGACACAGTCAACGGTAAAACTCCAAGAGTAAAGAGCACAATTGCGGACAATATCCGCATAAATCCTGACTGTCGTAAATACCTATGAACGCCTTCGACTCAACTATCACCAGAACAGTTCACATAGTGCAGACGAAAAGCAGTAACTCATGTTTTACAGTCCGGTATAAATCCTTTCAAATGTTGGAAGCCATATTCCTAAATATTTATAATGAGATACACATTCTAAATCATTATTCTGAAGTACAAACTTATGTGAAAGATGTTTGCCTGCCTGGTTAAAAACCTTAAACCATATATATACACGGGTGGCCTTCTACGTCACACGCACGGATACTTGAACATCGCCTCGAGGTAGGTGTATGCAGTTGTATAATTTGAAAAAAAGGAAAACTAACAAAACCGAAGGGCCCACATATCAGATTTCATTGTTAGCATACATTCATTGCGTGGAAACCCGTCAGTTTTGCAGACACTTCTGTACAGTTAAATGGGTTTTGTGTGAACGGTATCCTTGCCAGGAATTTTAACTGTACAGAAGTGTTTGCAAAACTGACGGGTTTCCACGCAATGAATGTATGCTAATACAACAATGAAGTCTGATATGTGGGCCATTCGGTGAACTACTTGGTTTTGTTAGTTTTCCATTTTTTTTTATAATTGTACAACTGCATAAATCTACCTCGAGGCGACGTTCGCGATCACGGATGATCAAGTATCCGTGCGTGTGATGTAGCAAACCATCCGTGTATATATGTAGTTTGCAACTTTAATATTTACCTTTATTAATAAGCACAATTTCCACTCTAATTAGGGTCAATGGCTACATTGAATAGTCAACAATACATAAACATACAATGTACTACATATAAACAAATTCAATACGCAATAGAACAAATGGAATCAAGTGCCCCATGTCCTCAGTTCCAATGACTGTTTAATAGAAGGAGCCTACTTGATGTTAGTCGGATTTAAAATAATTTCAAGTAGATGCTAAAATCATTTAGCCACCAACTCGTTGTTTAAACTTTTTGTCACGTCACCTTGGTTTGTTACCAATGTCATTTTTAATAATGTTCATTTGTTTACACAAGTTTAAAAACACGGCGTGCACCTTTAAAAATCTGGACTTGTCTGTGTTAACTTTTAAAATGATTTTCATAAACAACATACGATTTGAATAGTTTACATCCTATATCTCTTGTTAGACATTATACGTTTGTAAACTGTCTATTGTTAGTGTTTCAGCTGACTTGTATTTTAACAAAATTTGAAAAACTATTTTATTTCTTTATTTGTGTAACAACAGGTTTATTTGTTTTAAAATACAACATGTATTACTGATGTATTTTGTGGGGAAAAACAATTTGAATGAAATACGATGTCTTGATAAATTTACAATTACAACAGCATTTCATCTTGATGCCTTTCTAAACATGTTTTTTTTTAGTTTCAGTTAGTGAGCGATTGTTGCTTAAGGCAACTCAGCAATTGTTCAACAATCAGCTATACCATGGTGAGAACAAGTTAATTTTAAATGAGATGAGACGAGGTCCACTTTGTACAAGACCATCATGCTTAGTGGGATCTTTTTTTATAGTGCTACATTTGTAGCTCACTGAAACATCAGTCCGGGGGTAAACTTGTGGCCCCACTTGGACATATTATCCCGATTCCAAGCCTATCAGTCATTGCTCTTTCTTCTTAATGTAGCTGCGGAACCGTAGCCCTTTATGGTCCTTAGTTTGGCGGACCAAAAAAGGACCATAAAGGGCTATGGTTCCGCAGCTATCCTTAATGCTGCGTGCCGTTAGCATACCGATTTTATAGCCTTTGGTTTGACCCGATAGGTACTCGAACCCACGATCTACCGCACTCGAGGCGAGTACGCTAACCATTACACCACCGATTCGGTTTTCTAGTTTGATTTTTGGTGTTTTAACGCCACTTTCAACAATATTTCAGCATGGCGACTAGTTTTGGTGGTGGAGGAAGCCGGAGTATCCGGGGAGAAACACCGACCATGGGCAAGCAACTGGTAAACTTGATCACTTGCGGCCGAGTCGAGTGCACCCTTTTTTGTAATTTACAAAGCCGGACGCGAACCCACGCCGTATTGGTGATAGGCTTGTATGAGTTGTTAGATCCATCGACCCAACTCATTGAGACACCCGGGCCCCCTTCTAGTTTGAAGAATACACAAAAGTATTAATAATGGTTAAAGAATAATATAAATGAGTAGGGTATATAAAAAGAAATATTGTAATTATATAATTTGTGATCTTGATGCACTTAGCTGTCAAAGTTGGGCAACATTATTAAAAACAGTCATCTTTTAAATTAGTTTGAAATGATTAATATAGATCGTATATTCGTGTCTCGGGACTGAGGATGCAATCAAGTTTTTTTTTTAATCAATAAAAAAATGCAACAAATGAAGTAAAATCGTTTAAAATGAACACGAAATGCACGGTTTTATGTACGGTACTAATATAGGGTCAACTTTTTTAATCCATTATATTGGAAACATTTAAAAAGGTAACCAATGGCCAAACGTTACTGGTGTAGCAGATCAACAGAAATTTGTACACCCCTTTACATGCCCCACACTCAATGATGCATGTCAAATCGCAATTTTACTACTAGTAATTCATAATATCACCTCAATAAATTGATTCATTAATATGTTATTTACAAAGTGAAAATACAAATTTAAAATGAACTTTGAAATGAATGAACTTTTACCCCCTCAGTCTGTTATTTACAAAGTAAAAATACAAATTTAAAATGAACTTTGAAATGAATGCCCCCTCAGTCTGAAATGCTATGTAAATTAAATATAAAATATAATAAGCAAAACAATGCTTACCTGAACACATCTGAGAATAGTTTCACTCATTTTCTCAACTCTTGATAATCTTTCGTCAATATTCGCCATGCCTGAAGGATTCGCCATTGCTATAATATTTCAACTTGTATCTTTTATGTATTAATACTATCCAGTGATAAAATAGAGAAATTGCAGCCAACAAAAGGCCCTTATATCGAAATAAAACACGAAAAACTCGTGCAACGTTAGATGTGCCCACCCAGTATACTATTGAAAAGCTTTAATTTTAGCAGGTAAAGAATAACAGGTTTCAAAAAGATTTTGTCGTCTTGGACGTGGTTCACTGAGTCGACCAATTAAAATGGCCTTATTAAAGGTTTAAAGAAATAAAATAAAATAAAATCCTGAAAAATTAGTATTATAATTTAAATCACACATTTATTCTATATATTAAATCTCATATTGAATGAAAACAGACCAGGCCCCGGCGCCACAAAGCTAAAATTTTCTCAGAATGATAATATTTACTCAGTTGAGAATAAATCTTTTCCACGCCACAAAACTTTTTTCTCAGATTTGAGAACATTCTCAGTTGAGTAAAAAAAAATTCAACTACGTATGTGGCATTCTTCTTCTTGTCCGGTATTTCCCTCTTTTTTGTTGAGGAGAACCACTATCGTGTTGATTAAAAATATTTCAATACTATAAAATACAATAAAAGTCTATATATACAAAAAAAGGGTGAGTTTCTTCAGTGCACATTGTGGAACTCTCCTGTGTGGAAGATAAAGAAGAACTAGTAAACATCGGGAAAAGTACGGTCGTTTTGCATTCTCTATCCAGAGTTGTCGTTCCTGCTACGCTACACAACATGTTGTGTAGCGTAGCAGGAACGACAACTCTGGATAGAGAATGGGCGTTTTGATGTAAGTTGTCAAATTATCGTCTGTTTAACACATTGCATTATAAATATGGACACTAAAGGGAAAAGTGGGTCCATCTGGAGGGTCCCTCTAAAACAAGAAACGAAACAGAAACGAAACGCAACGAAACGAAACGGAACCTGGCGAAACGAAGCGAAACCTGGCGAAACGAAACGGAACTTGGCGAAACGAAACGAAACGAAACGAAACCTGGCGAATCGAAACCAAATGGAAATCGAATCGAAATAAAATTGAAACGAAACAACACGAGAGGAAAAAAATCAACTAAATTCATTCCTATTTATATATACTTCATGTGCATATATTAAACACGTTTGAAAATAAACCCAATGAAACGAGCAGAACTAGAAGTAGGTTACTTATCACGAACAGATAGTGCTAAATTATGTTATGAGAGATGAAAAGGTTCGAAATATGTAATAAACACCGTTGCTACACTTCACTTCTAAAAACTTGTGTCAAGACAAATCCAGAAAAAAATGAAATCGAATAAAAAAAACAAATTCAAAGTACTCCGTAAAGTGTGATTTTAGGGAGAGTTACACAAATTCCATTGGCATGTTCTCAAAAGTTCTTGTCAAGCGGAATTTAACGAAATAAAACTCGCTGAAATCAGACAAAAATAAAGAAAAAAATCGGCTGCACCAAGTGCCTAATACGCCCATTTATACAATAGCTCTGCAAAGTTTAAAGCGAATTGGTCAAGAACCCGCAAAGTTTGAAGTGAATTGGCCAAGGGGTTCTGAAGTTAGAGAGCGACATGTCAAACGAACGGATGGACGGACGGAAAGACGGATATGGTTTACCATAATACATCCGTCTTAAGACAGGTGTATAAAAATAAGTATTTGGTAAAATTCCAGTCGTGGTTTTGTTTTGGTACCTAATTGCCCAGAAACTGTAAGAAAACTTTCGGAGAATCTTGATTACATTGCCATTTTTCACTTCTTATTCCATTTTCTATCAGATTTTTTTTTGGGGGGGGGAGGGTATAATTTCTACTTTTATAGATGCTCGTCATACCCTTCACGCGCAATGTGATCATGTTATGTTTTTACATGTCCGTTGGTTTTTCATCACACTGTTGTTTCTTTACATTCCCTATTTTTATGCAATCTTTCTAATATCAACAAGCGGGGATCAATTGAACCACAAAACGGCAAGAAAATCGTAATTAAAATGACCTTTTTTTCGCCTTGAGGCAGTTTTGTTTTCACTTTGGCCTAAAAAAAATATCTGCAATAATTCTCAAATTGTGTGTTATAAAAAAGACTGTTTAATATGACTGCCGAGAGAATGTCCCTTCACGCGTACATTTCGTGTCAATTTCATGAAAAAACGTGCAACATATCAATATTTTTATACGATAAGTTAAGCACGTGCCTCGCGCAAACCCTTCCGATGAACCTGGTGATACTCCCGGTTTTTGTGTGAGGGTTCAGATTACTAGTGCTTTTATTTTTTTATGGCGTTCGTTTTCAAATCTGTTTATTTGTTTTGTCCTTGTTGTTTCAGCAGTGTAATATGGGTGAGGTGGAAGAAGAAAGTAATTTTCTATCATTTGTAATCAACATACGGAGGGAGGACAGACAAAATCTAAATAAACTCATAATTCAAAGTTGTCCTAACCTTTTAAACGTGAATTCACAAGAACAATTTATTTGGTTAATGACTTGAAAAAAACACAACTGTATAGAAAATAAGAAGTAAGTTTATCCAGAGAAATTATAAATGATGCATGTCAGTATTTCATTTTATTGTTAACTTGACATTGCTTGTAGTTCTGGATCTGACACGGGGAAACACCATCCCCTGGTGTCTTTCCAAGTATTGCAACCAGTGGCAATACACCCACACTAATCATGATCGTTATAATATGTCTTCCCCTTTTGTGGGCCCTTGATTGGAACAAAAAAGTTATGTTATGTTATCGTCTCTATTTGTGTAATCTCTGTATAACCAGTCCATTTTGTTTTAGACCTAGGATTTTCTGGATTATCCCTTTGGCTTGTTGCTTTGATATGAAGAACTCCCCTGTCCACAGCTCACCGAACCGTTAATACTAGTGACAGGCATCAACGGAGCTTTGCCAAATTTTAAACTATGGGAATGTATTAGATAGGTTTCGGTTTTGTTTCTCAGTTTTGTTTCGTTTCGTTTCGATTTCCATTTCGTTTCGTTTCGATTCGTTTCGTTTCGTTTCGCCCGGTTCCGTTTCGTTTCGTTTCGTTTCGCCCGGTTTCGTTTCGTTTCGCTCGGTTTCGTTTCGTTTCGCCAGGTTTCGTTTCTGTTTCGCTTCTTGTTTTAGAGGGACCCCCATCTGGACTATGGACGAAGAAATGCTGCTCATTAAGCAATCAACATTAAAAGATGAGGAACTATGTGGAAAACTGATGGCAGATATCATTGGCATCATCAATAAACTCTATCGTGGGTCGCCTAAACCGATATTTCTCAATAAATCATTATCTGTCATGGTTTCTAAGGAATTACTTCTATCTCTGTATACCCTACGCCTTGGAATTATTGTATTTCTTTCTTTTCTACGTTTCCTTATTATTCTTGACATCATCTTGGATGTTGAGTAAATTACTTAAGCATGGTTTAAGCCATTCTCAAATATTTAAGAATATTCTCAAGCTGAGTACAAACCTTTTGCTCAAATAGTTTTGTGGCGGTCAATTTTTCTCAGAATACAAAATTTAATAATATTCTCAAGCTGAGTACAAAATTTGTACTCAAATAGTTTTGTGGCGCCGGGGCCAGGCGAGCGATTATTTAAAGAAAATTAAAACGGTAAATATAACTAAATGATGAAATAATTATGATTTAATATACTTATTTTGCATTTCTTTTGAATGTAAACTATATGTAACTCTCTAAAACTAAGTGACGAATGTCATTTCTTTTTTTTAGCTCTGATATTATATAAGAATGCAAGAGTAACGTTTTTTTTTAATTACACCTTATATAAGAATGCTGGATTCTGATTGGTTAATAGCCGTAATATTTTTTTTACAAATTCAGGCCTTGCATTGTGAATTTGCAGAATTTTTACTTCATGTTAGGTGTATTTGCATAAGATTTAACTTTTTTTTCATGGTATTTGCAAAATCGTATTTGCCGTTTTTACCCTTCACCGAGACGCTTGTAACAAAATTTGTAAAACGTTATCAGTTGTGCGTTTTATTTAACATCATTCGGTAGAATAAACAGATACATCATGTTAGGTCCTGAAAACGACAAACAAAAGGTATTATTTATTTAGCCAGTGTAAATAATATTTGGTGTAATTAAACAGATATATCATGTTTGGGAGGGGTATTTGCGAAAAATACCAGTCTTGAGACTAAATTTCCCTCGCCATTCGGCTCGGGAAATTGTTCGTCTCTCGACTGATATTTTTCGCAAATACCCCTCCCAAACATGATATATCTGTATAAAATATTTTAATGAAATTCACTATAATTTTAATAATTGCAAAACAATTAAACAAAATCCATCAACACCTAAAGATATCAAAATAGTGGTTTTGTTTTATCCAACAGTCATTAGAACTGAGGAAAGCAGGCATGTAACACATACAATGTGTGTTTTTTTTTTGTTTTTTTTTTTTTTATTGTTGTCTTATTGTTTGTATTTTTATTGCTTTAATCCAATTGGATTTTTGCGTAGTAAATGAAAAGTTAATATCATTTTTTTTTCATAAAAAAAAGGGGGGAGTAGCTATGCAGAGGCACGAAGACACGTGTGTAACTCATGTGAAGTTGCGATAATATTTATTTACAAGATATATACACAATAATAAACGATTGGTTATAGCGAATATTATACAACATTAACAGTTCAACTCAGCAAATCGTCAACACGGCCTCAACAATCAGAATCCAACAATGAAGCTTCTCAAACACAGCAAATCACTCTTTCGCGCCCTTTTACGACAATCTGTCTCAGTATCTTCAGCAACGGTCAACCTAAAAACTGGATCGTTGACCCGAACCCAGAACGCAACACTGTCCTCCCTCACAGAAGACACATCCTTGTGTCTGAATGATCAAAAGAATCAATGATAAAATACTAAAAATTATAGTTCACTATTTTCCACTTCTAAAATAAAGTCTTCTAGGTACTTCGGGTTTCGTCTAGCCCGAGTGGAACGGCGTAAATCTTCAACTATCGGTAATCCTGAATTTTCTATATCATGTACATGATCGGACACAACATTGTTCATATCTACATTGTTCATGTCTGTACCATCCCGAGCATCTTCCCATTCTTCTTCGGAGTCGTCTCGTTGCTGATTCTGTCCATCTGGTGCGTCTTCGTCCTCTTCTTCATCATCGTCGTCTGCTGCTTCAAACCGCCTGCCACCGATTGGAGTATCAGTGGGTGTCGGTGGAAATAGTAATTGGGGCGGTTCGTCCAAATCCGCTCGTCCTCTCCTTAGTTGCACGTCGTTGTCATCTTCCTCATCTTCGTCAACGTAATCAACCTCTTGCTTAGTAACTTTGTTCCTTCCAGCTGATTTGTCAACAGGTGTGTTTCCGAAATTAGCAGAAAGCTTCTTCAATTTGTTAAAATGGACCACCTTCCGAATTTTTGATCCGTTTAACTGAATCCTATAAACTAAGTCTGAAATTCTTTTTTTCAAGGTGAAAGGACCCTTCCAAGGTCTGTTTAATTTGGTGGACCTTCCCTTTTTCACCTTTGGGTCAAAGTACCATACCTGGTCCCCTTCCGAGAAAGCTGCACCTTGCGTTTTCCTATCATAA
Organism: Gigantidas platifrons; assembly: GCA_002080005.1. Classification (NCBI taxonomy): domain Eukaryota; kingdom Metazoa; phylum Mollusca; class Bivalvia; order Mytilida; family Modiolidae; genus Gigantidas; species Gigantidas platifrons. The sequence goes on from MJUT01025687.1 coordinate 190,691, forward strand.
TAATCTTTCATTGTTTTTTGTGCCCGACTCAAATTATCCCGTACCACTTTGTATGCATCTACAAAACCAGTTTTCATTTTGTTTACAAAATCACTGCATGAATCAGCATGACTGTTGTCAGGTAGATGATACTGGACGTCTAAAGGAAGTCTAAGCTCCCTTCCAAACAATACGAACGCTGGAGTGTATTTTGTAGATTCGTGCTCACTCGTCCGATAACCCATCATCACTTTTTGAAGATGAACATCCCAATCCTTTTGGTTGTCCTGGACATATTTACTTAACATTGCCAAGAGAGTCCTGTTGAAACGCTCAACTTGCCCGTCTGATTGTGGGTGATAGCCAGTAGTCCTGGTTTTGTCAATGTTGAGGATTCGACACATTTCAGAGATAAGTTTGGACTCAAATTCCGGTCCTTGGTCACTATGTAGCTGATTGGGAGCACCAAATCTGCTGATAATCTGGTCAACCAGAATTTCTGCAACCACAGGAGCAGTATGCGATTTCAAAGCAAATGCCTCTACCCACTTTGAGAAATAGTCACTCACCACTAAGATGTATCTATTTCCTCTTTCTGATAATGGAACTTCCAAAATATCAATTGCAACTTTCTCAAAGGGATATCCTGCCCGATGGGGCTATAATGGTACACGAGCTAATGGAACCGGATTCTTCCTTGCAACACACTTTTCGCACCTTGCTATGAACTCAGCAACGTCAGTTTTCATTCCATACCAATAGAACCTATCTGCTGTTTTGCCGTATGTCTTCGCAACTCCTAAATGCCCTCCTACAGGGCTACTGTGGAGACTGGTTAGTATATCATTCACCATCGACGCAGGAACAATGAGTTTCAATTTAAATGTTGATTTCTTTTCGGCCTCCCACTTCATGTATAAGTTTCTGTTATAAATGACAAGTTGGTCGAATTTGCTCCATAGGTCTTTTACCACTACACCCCTCCCCTCTACCTCTCGGAGATCTGGTCGTTTACCACCAATATCCCAAGAAAGGACATGTTGTAAATCCTCATCACACATTTGACGGTTCTTAATTAGGTCTAAACCATTATCTCCGGATATAGTACCTTGTTCATCCAAGGTTCTAGAGCTGCCACACGCTGTTCCAGAACCAATGGATTTATCTACAGTGCATCGCCTAAGGTTTCTTTGATTTGGAACTTGGTTACTCACCATGCAAAGTGCTCTTTCCTCGACCCCTTTGTCGCTGTCACCTTGTAAGCATGGCAGTCTTGATAAACCGTCAGCATTTCCATGCTTCTTCCCTTCCCGATGTTCAATGTCGAATTCGTACTCTGACAATTGGGTAATCCATCTTGCAATTTGGCCCTCTGGTTCCTTTATGTTGAACAGCCATTTTAGTGCCTTGTGGTCAGTTCTGGCAATAAATTTCACTCCATATAAATAATGGCGGAATTGCTTAATAAAATATACTAATGCTAGGAGTTCCTTCCGGGTGGTGCAATAATTTCTTTCAGACTTACTTAGGGTTCGACTAGCATATGCAATAACAGTTTCCCGGCCATCTTGGATCTGTGATAAGACTGCCCCTATCCCATAATCACTTGCGTCGGTGTCAATTATGAACGGGCAGTCACTGCGTGGAAAAGAAA
>MJUT01025687.1:199939-221908 GCA_002080005.1 Gigantidas platifrons
GAGTATCAAAGGAATGAATGTACTCCTCACGGTGACACTACAGTCGGAGTATCAAAGGAATGAATGTACTCCTCACGGTGACACCACAGTCGGAGTATCATCTTTAAAATCGAGGCTGGTCCAAAAACTCTTTCGGAAACTCTGACAGCGATAAACGGCGCCTTATACCGAAACATTTATTTATACTTGTGTACTGATACTAATCACAATACCAGTAACAACAGCAACAGCTGAGAGAAGCATTAGTATCATTAGAAGAGTTAAAACTATCGACCGGTCGACGAAGAGTACAGAGGGGCTCTCAAGTCTTGCAGTTTTACATTGTAATAAACATTGGAAAATTGACATTGAGAAAGTAATTTACTTCTTTGTCGTGAAAATAAAAAGTCGTTTAGAGTTCCTATTTCCTACTCATAACGATATCGATGACCAAAATTGACTTAATTCACAGAACTGGGGAATTTTGAGTGCATGTCTTAATAAACAGTAAATTATATCTGCCACCTTAAACTTGCAAATGATTTTAATGTCTGTGTTTCATTTTCTAATTGCGCTTTAGAAAAATATTTTGGAACGAGGTTTTATAAGTCAATAGATATGATACAGTCAAATGACTCGACGAGTTAGGGAATATTTTTGCATTTGGTCTCCATCAAAAAAGGTTATATATCAGCGGAATCAACCACATTTTGGTATGGAATCTAAAACAAAACGCAGGCATACACACGCAAACACATCCACATACTATACAAATGTATTTGCGACTTATTTTCATTCCCATAGGCGTTTAGATGCTTTACTATTAAGAAGAGTTTGAAGATACCAAAGGGATCATTAGAATCCATAAGTGGAAGGACATACAACCGTGAGAATGTAACATAAAATAGTGTCCTCCATGAAATATTGTCCTCCATACAAAATATCATATGAAATATTGTCCATGGACATTATTTCATAATGAAATAGTGTCCTGGACATTATTTCATATTCTAACATGACGTCACTCTTTCCCTTTGTTAAAAAAAACAGAATTATTTCTTCGTATTATCTCACTAAGTTAGCACATGCGCCGATGAATGTGACTGACGTTTCCATTGGCAGCATAAATCATGGAAGGCAGAATGTGTTTTGAGTTTTAACATGGGTTGGCGGATATTAGTAGGCGAGGGATAACATTTACTAATATCCGCCAACCTATGTTAAAACTTAAAACACATTCTGGCTTCCATGAATTAATTCGATTCTGTTATGTCTAAGAGTACAAATACGATAGTATACTTTGATTGGAAGACAGTAATTTATATTTACGTTTGAGGACAATGTCGCACACAATTTATGCTGCCAAATTCGAGCAGACGATAATTCATCAACATGTACATTTACGCTGGGAAAGCCAGTCACATGCACCGGCACATGTGCTAATGAGATTATACCCAATCAATAAATCGCTCGTTTGTTTACACAGCAAAGAAGAACATCATGTAGTGATCTATATGTTTGAAAGAATTATTCAACTATGACAATAAACTGTTTTGAAATACAATACAATTTTCACCTTGTAGGTCAATTGTAATGACGTTGGTTTTGAAATACAATGCAATTTTCTCCTAATAGTCAACAGTAATGACGTTGGAACCTTTATGACCGGGGTCGTGTGGTAGCTTTTTGATTTGACAACTACAGGAGAAAATTATATTGTATTTCAAAACAATATATTGCCATATCTGATAATTCTTTTTAAAATAAATCTCTATAATTAGGTCACAATTTGTGAATAAGAAACAATCTCGAATGAACGACAGTCTCAAATTTGTAAGCAGCATAACAAGACGCAAATTATTGTTCCTTGATAAATGTCAGGGGACGAATCGACGCTGATAAGTCCGTGTTCATCAGACCTAGACGGGTTCTACTTACGCCTGTTTTAAGATAAACTAAAAATACAATCTTATGTAACATGGTTTGTCAGTGACTTTAGTTTTTTGGTGGGTACTCCGGTTTTGTCCACCAGTAAAGTCGACCGTTACGATATATATTATATATATGTTCCAGACCATACGCGTATTTGGACCGTACGCGTACGGTCCGGACCGTAAGAGTATACTCATACGGTCTAGTACGAGCTGGACCATACGGGTATTTAGACCATATGTTTTTTTTTCAATACTAACATTATATCATAAACTTTTATTGAGTTTTACAAATTACATTTATCATAATTATTATTACTTTAAACAAAACACCATCACCTCATGAAAAGAAAACAGTTTTTGAACTATAATGCAATTTTAATTGTCTACCTGAATCACATTTTCGCATGCACGCCCAGAGTGACACTTGCTGCTTACAAGGAACGCCGGACTTTCTACACTTACATGTTTTGTTCATGCATGTTCCCTTGTATTTACATCTTTTGCTTGCAAGAGAAAAACTTGCTTGATTTGCAGCAGCATGCTGAGAAATTTCTTCTTTTTTCCAATGCGAAGTTTCAACCTTACGTGTCAAAATTTCTATATCACCCATATCATAACATGAATTTAACACATCAAATTCACATGATAATTTGTACAATGTATAACTTAACACGTTGTTGAAAGTTGTGTTAAGTCAATTGATGTGATCTTTAACTTCTTAGCGTAACTCTGGAGGGAGCAGTGCGCGCCTGGCGACACTGTTATTGGACGGGGATTTGGGTCTGCTGTTTGAGATATGCTTATGAAACAATAATCAGCACAAACGATTGTGGCCAATGTTTGTTGGCATTCCTTGAATATGATATTCAAAATGTTGACATAGGTTGAAGTCACCCAGGACGGTACCGACACATGATCTGAACAATAAATTGAAATTTGTAATCTATTTTGTAAAGCAACATAAAAAAAAAGATTTAAATGGGACTTTGTATCTTACAATGTTGGAATTTTTCTCTAAACTATTCAAATAATTACCCTTTCATTATCGTACCTACTAGTATATAAATTGTGCTTTTTTGTTGTTGTTATCCTGTTTGTCTAAAAATAGCAATTGTGACTTTTTGTTCTGTGACATTCTGTCCTACATTCCTTCGATACATTCAATATATTCATGATAGATTGCTAGATTTGGAAAGAACACATAGAAACACACCAAGACCACTGGCCTACAACCAAGACAGTGCAAGCAAACAACAAGAGGCAGAGATCATAAGTGCAATGAACAACATTTACTGGATGGCAAAGACAAACCAACCCAACTCACTGGTCCGGTCAATCAACGAGCTGCTGGGGCACCATGTACGTGGTTGTTACGAGAGTATGGGGACATATATATTTTTGGTTTGTCCGTTCGTCCGCCCGCTTCACTTTGTAAATGCAACTTCTCTGAGGTAATTGTTTAAAAAGCTTTCATACTTAGTAGAACAATTGGTCATGATGTGTAGTTGATCATATCATACGGCAATTTTGATTCAACAATTGACCTTTTTGATGCATTCTCAATATAATTATACTATGTGAACGCAAATCCTCTGGGGTTGTTGGTCCAATAGATATCATATATGATATGATGATTGGTCATGATGTGTAATCAACCATATTATTTAGTGTTCTTTGCACAAAGTAGATTTTTCTTGAAAAATTAGCGAAATTATTACGGTATACTTTTGGGGCTGGATAATCTTTTCTTACAGACATTGTCATAGTGTTAATAAACAATTAACTGAAAGGTAGCTGCACTATCAAAGCTGCTCAGTTTAAAATATGTGCGGGTTCTGTTTCAAATACATTCATACTTCAATCCAAATTTCATCACAGAGCACTCGTATATAAATTAAATTAAAAACATCATCAACGAGATTCTAGAGCTTCATGTACTTGGTGGGTGCTAGAACATCATGAACGCGTTGGCTACTACAACATCATGTACGTGGTGGCTGTCCGAGCATCATGTACGAGGTGGTTGCTAGAGCATCATGTACGTGGCGACTGATGGATCATCATGTACGGGGTGGCTGCTGGAGCATCATGTACGTTGTGGCTGCTAGAGCATCATGTACGTGGTGGCTGCTAGAGCATCATGTACGTGATGATGCTAGAGCATCATGTACGTCTTGGCTGCTAGAGCATCATGTACGTGGTGGCTGCTAGAGCATAATGTACGTGGTGCTTGCTAGAGCATAATGTATGTGGTGGCTGCTAGATCATCATGTACGTGGTGGCTGCTAGAGCATCATGTACGTGATGATGCTAGAGCATCATGTACGTCTTGGCTGCTAGAGCATCATGTACGTGGTGGCTGCTAGAGCATAATGTACGTGGTGGCTGCTAGAGCATAATGTACTTGGTGGTTGCTAGAGCACCATGTACGTGATTGCAGCTGCAGCATCATGCACGTGGTGGCTTCTAGAGAATCATGTAAATGTGCGTGGCTGCTAGGGAATCATATACTTCCTGGCTGCTAGAGCATCATGTACGTAGTGGCTGTTAGAGCACCATGTACGTGTTGGCTGCTAGAACATCATGTACATGGTGGACGCTGGAGCATCATCTACTTAGTGGATGCTAGAGCATAATGTATGTAGAGGCTTCTAGAGCATCATCTACGTAGTGGCTGCTAGAGCACCATGTACATGGTTGTTTCTAGAGCATCATGTACATGGTGGTTGCTAGAGCATCATGTGCGTGGCGCCTGATGAAGCATCATGTACGTGGTGGCTGCTAAAGCATCATGTACGTGGTGGCTGCTTGAGCATCATGTACGTGTTGGCTATTAGATCATCATGTACATGGTGGCTGCTAGAGCATCATGTAATGATGGTGGTGGTGGTGGCTGCTAGAGCATCATGTACATGGTGGCTGCTAAAGCATCATGTACGTGGTGGTTGCTAGAGCATCATGTACGTGGTGGCTGCTAGATCATGATGTACGTGGTGCCTGCTAGAGTATCATGTGCGTGGCAACTAATGGGGCATCATGTACATATTGGCTGTTGGGCCATCATGTACATGGTTGATGTTAGAGCATCATGTGCGTGGCGACTGGAGCATCATATACGTGGTGGCTGCTGGAGCATCATGTTCGTGGTGGCTGCTGGAGCATCATGTTCGTGGTGGTTGCTGGGGCATCATGTACGTGGTGGCTGGTAGAGCATCCTGTACGTGGTGGCTGCTAGAGCATCATGTAATGGTGGTGGTGGTGTCTGATAGAGCAGCATGTACATGGTGGCTGTCAGAGCATCATGTACGTGGTGCCTGTTAGATCCTGATGTACGTGCTGGCTGCTAGAGTATTATCTGCGTGGCGACTAATGGATCATCCATCATGTACGTGGTGTCTGCTGGAGCATCACGTACGTGATGATCGCTAGAGCATCATGTATGTTTTGGCTGCTGGGGCATCATGTACGTGGTGGCTCCTAGAGTATCATGTACGTGGTGGCTGCTACAGCATCATGAGCGGGGGATTGATGGATAATCATGTACGTCTTGACTGCTGGTGCATCATGTATGTGGTGGCTGCTAGAGTATTATGTACGTGGTGGCTGTTAGAGCATAATGTACGTGGTGGCTGGTAGAGCATCATGTACATGGTGGCTGCTAGAGCATCATGTAACGGTGGTGGTGGTGGTGGCTGCTAGAGCATCATGTAGATGGTGGCTGCTGGAGCATCATGTACGTGGTGGTTGCTAGAGCATCATGTACGTGGTGCCTGCTAGATCATGATGTACGTGGTGCCTGCTAGAGTATCATGTGCGTGGCAACTAATGGGGCATCATGTACATATTGGCTGCTGGGCCATCATGTACATGGTTGATGTTAGAGCATCATGTGCGTGGCGACTGGAGCATCATGTACGTGGTGGCTGCTGGAGCATCATGTTCGTGGTGGCTGCTGGAGCATCATGTTCGTAGTGGTTGCTGGGGCATCATGTACGTGGTGGCTGGTAGAGCATCATGTACGTGGTGGCTGCTAGAGCATCATGTAATAGTGGTGGTGGTGTCTGATAGAGCATCATGTACATGGTGGCTGTCAGAGCATCATGTACGTGGTGCCTGTTAGATCCTGATATACGTGCTGGCTGCTAGAGTATTATCTGCGTGGCGACTAATGGATCATCCATCATGTACGTGGTGTCTGCTGGAGCATCACGTACGTGATGATCGCTAGAGCATCATGTACGTTTTGTCTGCTAGGGCATCAAGTACGTGGTGGCTCCTAGAGTATCATGTACGTGGTGGCTGCTACAGCATCATGAGCGTGGGGATTGATGGATAATAATGTACGTCTTGGCTGCTGGTGCATCATGTACGTGGTGGCTGCTAGAGTATTATGTACGTGGTGGCTGTTAGAGCATAATGTACGTGGTGGCTGCTAGAGCATCATGTACATGGTGCCTGCTATATCATGATGTATGTGGTGGCTGCTAGAGTATCATATGCGTGGCGACTAATGGAGAATCATGTACGTGTTGGCTGCTGGACCATCATGTACATGGTGGCTGCTAGAGCATCATGTACGTGGTGGCTGTTACAGCATCATGAGCGTGGCGATTGATGGATAATCATGTACGTTTTGGCTGCTAGTGCATCATGAATGTGCTGGCTACTAGAGCATCATGTACATTGTAGCTGCTAGAGCATCATGTACGTGGTTGCTGCTAGATCATCATGTACATGGTGGCTGTCAGAGCATCGTGTACGTGGTGGCTGCTAGAGGATCATGTACGTAATGGTTGATGGATCATCATGTACGTGTTGGCTGCTGGTGCATCATGTACGTGGTGGCTGCTTGAACATCATGTAAGTGGTGGCTGCTAGACCATCGTGTAGGTTGTGGCTGCAGAACATTATGTATGTGGTTGCTGCTAGAGCATCGTGTACGTGGTGGCTGCTAGAGCATCATGTACATGGTTGCTGTCAGAGCATAATGTACATGATGGCTACTCTAAGCATCATGTACGTGGTGGCTTCTAGAGCATCATGTGCGTTGCGACTGATGGATCATCATGTATGTGTTGGCTGCTGGAGCATCATGTACGTGGTGGCTGCTAGAGCATCATATACGTGGTGGCTACTAGAGCATCATCTACGTGATGGCTGTCATAGCATCATGTACGTGGTGGCTGCTGGAGCATCATGTGCGTGGCGACTGATGGAGCATCATGTGCGTGGTGACTGCTGCAGCATCATGTACGTGGTGGCTGCTGCAGCATCATGTGCGTAGCGACTGATGGATCATCGTGTACGTGATGGCTGCTGGATCATCATGTACATGGTGGCTGCTAGAGCATCGTGTACGTGTTGGCTGCTGGTGCATCATATACGTGGTGGCTGCTTGAACATCATGTAAGTAGTGGCTGCTAGAGCATCATGTACGTAGTGGCTGCTGGAGCATCATGTGCGTGGCGACTGATGGATCAGATCATCATGTACGTTTTGGATGCTAGAGCATCATGTACGTGGTGGCTGTTAGAGCATAATGTACGTGGTGGCTGCTAGAGCATCATGTACATGGTGCCTGCTATATCATGATGTATGTGGTGGCTGCTAGAGTATCATATGCGTGGCGACTAATGGAGAATCATGTACGTGTTGGCTGCTGGACCATCATGTACATGGTGGCTACTAGAGCATCATGTACGTGGTGGCTACTAGAGCATCATGTATGTGGTGGCTTCTAGAGCATCATGTATGTGGTGGCTGCTAAAGCATGATGTACGTGATGGCTACTAGAGCATCATGTACGTGGTGGCTACTAGAGCATCGTGTATGTGGTGGCTGCTAGAGCATCATGTACGTGCTGGCTACTAGAGCATCATGTACGTGCTGGCTACTAGAGCATCATGTATGTGGTGGTTGCTAGAGCATCATGTATGTGGTGGCTGCTAGAGCATCATGTATGTGGTGGTTGCTAGAGCATCATGTATGTGGTGGCTGCTAGAGCATCATGTACATGGTGGCTGCTGGAGCATCATGTATGTGGTGGCTGCTAGAACATCATGTACATGGTGGCTGCTGGAGCATCATGTATGTGATGGCTGCTAGAGCATCATGTACGTGGTGGCTGCTAGAGCATCATGTACGTGGTGGCTGCTAGAGCATCATGTACGTGGTGGCTGCTAAAGTACTGATGTGAACAATTGTTAGAAATGGTAGCTTTATTATACATGTATTATTATTCCTTTGTCTTTAATTTCATTTATTAATAATGTATTGTTCTGCTATGTATCTGACGCTGTGTCTGTATATCTATATCAATTGTGATGAAATATAAATAAAACATATAAGATTACATTTATTATATTCTTGTTTATTCATGATAGAAAAATGCCATTCTGCAAAAGTGAATAACAGTCTCAATATCCTGGATGAATCCCTGCCTTCGGATAGAAAACCTATGACCCTCCCCCTCCCCTGAAACAATAATTAGAAATGTTTTCATATAATGTTGGTTAATTACACTTTGTTGTTTATAACATATCTTTAACATATTCCCTAGTCAAATATGTCTTTTTTTTTATGTAAAATTATCAAATCTACATGTATTTTATTTTAAAGATTGGATTTGATTTTTAAAATTTTTTGGTGTGTTAACGCCTATTTCAGCTATATTATGGCGACCAGTTTTAGTGGTGGAAGAAGCCAGAGTACCCGGAGAGAACCACCGACCATGGGCAAGCAACCGGTAAACTGCGAGTCGAGTGCACCTTTTTTGTACATTGTAATTTACAAAGCTGGGTGCGAACCCACGCTGTATTGGTGATAGGCTTGCATGAGTTGGTAGGTAATCCAACTACCTAACTCATTGAGCCACCCAGGCCCTTTAAAGATTAGGGAATGCTATAAACTTACTTTACATAGATCTTAAACAATATAAAATACAAATCTGGTCAGAAACGGGCTAAAGTTTTTCCTTCAGTAAATATTTGATTATATCAGCCAGAGTTATCTTTCTGTGTTCAACAAAACCCCCATCATATAATGAAATGAACATAAATGAATTAATAGGTAATCATCTGTGATGACTCAGTCCACATAAGGTTTTTTCATCAGGTGAAAGTAATATGAAGTTAATTTTCAACCAAATATATGAATTATATGTTGGACCTTGTGTTTTTTTGCTTGATTACTAATTAAGGATCTCTAGAGGAACAGTTCTGCAAAGTCTGGATGCAGTTTTTTCTTTGAAAAGAAGTAAATAATGCTTAGTCCAAGAAAAAAAGGCCAGGACGGCAATCTTAAATTTGGAACAATTCCAAAAAGTATTAGAACACTGAGTAATCCTAATTTGTAATCGATTACATTTTTATATGTATTCAATTTAATCTGTAATGAGCCATTTTTTAGATTACAAGTAATCGTAATTTAATCAATTACACTGATTTTGACCCTGTAATCATGATTACATTTATATTATTTTTCACCATTTTGACTTGTTTTTTTCTTAACTGACTCATATATTTCCTTAGATATACTCCTGTACTAAGGATTTGTATAGTAGACCACTGTTCAAATCCTTGGATATACAATGTATATTTTATGTAAATAAAATGTTTTCAGGACAATTTATTAAACAAATATGGTTGAAAAGTTTATAAATATAAAATAAAGATATGTTTGATATTCAATTGTTAAAAAATGCAATTTTATTTTGTTGTTTAAAATATGAAGACGAAAGTGTAACAGCATTAGTAAATTTTAAAGTTAAACTTAACAATATCAGTATTAACAGAATGTTGTCTCACAGGTTCTAAGCCAATACAAAAATCCTTACTGAATAAATAAACATAAAAAATGAATATCAAAGGTACAATCATAATGTTGTACACATAGCAACTTAAGCATACAAATATAAAAGATTGAAACACGATCATAAAGAGAAAGAACATGGCAAACTTGAATTGGATGCCATGGCATTAAATGTAATTAAGAATTGAATGCCTTTTTTTGAAGTTTCATTGGGGTATGAAAGCGTTGACCAAGTACATTTTCAATGAAGCGCGGTAGCTCTTCATGTGAAAATATGCTTCGATGGCGACTTTACAATTTCAAAAAAGTTTTTGACAATCCACGTGCGAGACAAAAGTACCAGAAATTGCACATATGAAATTACATACATAAAAGAATTGAAATCCTACATATAAAATAACAATGATATAAATACACAATAGGGCTACAAATTAAAATAAATAAATATATATATATAAACAGGGGGCCCGGGTGGCTCAAATGAGTTAGGTCACTGGATCTAACAACTCATACTTGTAAGCCTATCACCAATACGGCGTGGGTTCGCACCCGGCTTTGTAAATTACAAAAAAAAGGGTGCACTCGACTCGCAACCGCAAGTGATCAAGTCTACCAGTTGTTTGCCCATGGTCGGTGGTTCTCTCCGGGTACTCCGGCTTCCTCCACCACTAAGACTGGTCGCCATGATATAGCTGAAATATTGTTGAAAGTGGCATCAAACACCAAAAAATCGATCAATATATATATATAAACGTCTGAAAAAGTAGCCAACTATGAACCTACGGGATTTTTGTATACTTATAGTTATTTTTGTTATATTTTAACTTGTAACTTTTATATATAACATTCAATGAGCAATATTAATTCATATATGAATATTAAAAAAGACTTTGTTCAATAAATAAAACAAATATTTGAATAAAAATCCTATAACCTCTAACAATAACCATTACAATGTATATCATTTCAACTAATTTGACAAATACAAATGTACGTGAATTATGTGACATACGTAATATGTATATCTAACAAACCATTTCAACAAATACATATATTAGAACATTAGAAAGACAGAAGAGAGTAGAGATTGAAAGACAGAAGAGAGTAGAGATTGAAAGACAGAAGAGAGTAGAGAGTAGAGATTGAAAGACAGAAGAGAGTAGAGATTGAAAGACAGAAAAGAGTAGAGATTGAAAGACAGAAGAGAGTAGAGATTGAAAGACAGAAGAGAGTAGAGATTGAAAGACAGAAGAGAGTAGAGGTTGAAAGACAGAAGAGAGAAGAGATTGAAAGACAGAAGAGAGTAGAGATTGAAAGACAGAAGAGAGTAGAGATTGAAAGACAGAAGAGAGTAGAGATTGAAAGACAGAAGAGAGTAGAGATTGAAAGACAGAAGAGAGTAGAGATTGAAAGTAGTAGTAGTAGGTAAATGTAGTGTATGTAATATTTAACAATTCACACACAACAAAACAACAAATGGTTTACATTTTCCACCAATGAAATGTTATTGTATAGCACAATCGTGAACAGTTTTCAACAGTTGCTTCCCTTGTATTTTCTGGAGGGGATTCACACTTGTAGCCACACTGTCCAGTAGATTCGTGAGTTATATTAAAACCTTTTTCTTGTAAATCAAATGACAAACAATTAATAACATCTTTTTCAGAAGTAGATTTATTTCTCCATGGCCCAAATGTTATGTCACACATTCTCCTTGGTCTATTTTTTGACTTATAGAAACATGTGTGGTTTTTATCGAAATTTGTGAGTATTCTCTTTTTATCCTTCGAAAATAGAGCTACAATAAGTGAAGTTGTAGTTTCTTTGTTTTTTGTACTTACTTCCGTAATTTTGTCCAGAATGCTATTTATTAGTTTTTGATAACCTGTAAATTGATTTCTGTAAGAATCGCGGTGGATTTTCGCCAATATGGCAGGATAACGCTCCAATTGTTCCACCATTCCATGTATTCCGAAGTAAACTGCTTCTCTGTACACTGTAGTCGCCACTTCCGGTGGTGGTAGTTCTCCGTATCTTAAATAATTCAAAACATAGACAAAATTGTCACCATCCACATCTATAAAATAACGACCGTCTTGGTCTTTCTCTACCCGATATTTTCCACTGAACATCGCACCGAGCATTGTGTCTTTATATTTTGTTAACGTCAACAAACTTGTTGAAAAATGTCGACCTCCAACATTCAGTTCTATCACATTAGGAAACTGAAATAGAAATTAATAAATCAGATAACCAGATCGATATAGTAATGATTAGGAGGCTCGCAAATGTTTCACCCATTTTTAATTCCCTCAGTAATAGGCTAAGAATAAGAAATGAATTTCAAAGTTGATCTGTAAATTATGATTATACACTCTCATACCAAAAATCAAGTCAATATCTTCAAGCATAGCGAACAAAAGTGGTGACAACTAAATATTTGGTCATATTTCAAAGTCCAAGGGCCATAACTCGGGCCAAAAATCATTGGACCGGAACGAAATGTAAACTTGATCTATAACTTATCATTATACATCCACATACCAAATATCAAGTCAATATCTCAAAGCATAGCGAAACTAGAGGCTAAGTGGGCTGAGCCTGTATCGCTCACCTTTCATTCTGCTTTGAGGAAACTTAATACAGATCTAGAACCTTCCATAGGTGCTTCCCACCAAATTTCAGTTCATTTTGGTAAAGCAGTTTCAGAGAAGAAGATTCTTTGAAATCGACCAATCTAAAACAAGAATTGCCTGAATGCCTGTGGCAACCATGTTTGTTAATAGATCAAAACGAAATGAGCAATCTCTATAAAGGACCTCCTATAGATGCTTCTTGCCAAGTTTCATATCATTTGGCCAAGCGGTTGCAGAGGAAAAGCTGTTTTAGAAATCGACCAATAAGAAACAAGAATTGCTTATGACGGCCAGGTTTGTAAACGGATCAAAACGGAATGAGCAATTCCCATAGATGCTTCCTACCACGTTTCGGTCCATTTTGGCCAAGCGGTTTCAGAGTAGAAGATTCATAGAAACCGACCAATCAGAAACAAGAATTGCCTGTGGCGCCCATGATTGTGAATGGATCGGGACAAAATAAGCAATTTTTCTAGAGAACCTTCCATAGATGCTTCCTACTAAGTTTCGGTTCATTTGGCAAAGCGGTTTCAGAGGAAACATTTTTTAGAAATCGAACAATTAGAAACATGAATTTCCCGTGGCAGCCATATTTGTTAAAGGATCGGGCCGAAATTAGCAATTTTATAGAGGAATTTCCATGGATGCTTCCTACCAAGTTTCGGTTCATTTGGCCAAACGATTTCAGAGGAGAAGAATCTAAATAATCACCCAATCAGAAACAAGAGTCGCCTGTGGCAGCCATGTTTGTTAACGGATCGGGACGAAATGAGCAATCGTTAAATAGAACCTTCCATAGATGCTTCATACCAAGTTTCGGTTCATTTGGCCAAGCGATTTCAGAGGAGAATATTGTTTAATATCGGCCTATCAGAAACAAGAATTGCCTGTGGCGGCCATGTTTGTTAATGGATTGGGACGAAATTAGCAATCTTTATAGACGACCTCCATGGATGCTTCCTACCAAGTTTCAGTTCATTTGGCTGAGGGGTTTCAGAGAAGATTAAAATGTGAAAAGTTAAATGACGACAGACGACGGACGCCAAGTGATGGCAAAAGCTCACATAGCCTTTGGCAAGGTGAGCTAAAAAAATAGAGATACATGTGTATATCTATCACAAATGCAGTTTTTTCTTTTCTAATGTATATCTGTAATTCAATTCAGATATCTGTATAGAGATAACTGCATTTTGAATACAGATATCCATATTTAAACAAGAGTTATCTTTCTTTTAACAGAGGAGAAGATTCTTTAGAAATCAACCAATCAGAAACAAGAATTTCCTGTGGCGGGCATGTTTGTTAGCCAATTGGGACAAAATGAGCAATCTTTATAGAGGACCTTCCATAAATGCTTCCTACCAAGTTTCGGTTCATTTGGTGACAATGGTCAAGCGGTTTCAGAGGAGATGATTTTTAAAAATCGGCCAATCAGAAACAAGAATTGCCTGTGGCGGCCCATGTTTGTTAATGGATCGGAACAAAATAAGAAATCTTCATAGAGGACCTTCCATAGATGCCTCCCAGCAAGTTTCAGTTCATTTGGCTGAGGGGTTTCAGAGGAGATTAAAATATGAAAAGTTAACGGACGACAGACGACGGACGTCAAGTGATGGCAAAAGCTCACATTTTTCCTTTGGCAAGGTGAGCTAAAAAAAATAGTGGTCGCAACTGTTTTATTTCGGAATTGCGGACATGGGTAACACTATATGTCCCGGCCACTTAGTGGCGGGGACATAAAAAGTTGATAACCAATGACATACAGAATGGAGGTACAGGTAGAAACATATTTTTCTTGTTATGCTAGTAATTAGTATAGGAGTAGCTGTACTGTTTAAAAATTCATTTGAGTTCAAAGTTCATAGAGATATAAAAGACAAACATGTTAAATTTATAATGTAGTGATTGTCGATTTTAGATATCCTGTACCATGGTTAGGCCCTTTGGTTTTATTGCTCCCAAACTTTTCATTATTTGGCTTTCCAGCATTTCAATATTGAGGGTACCAGATGAAGGTTATTCCAGAAACACGTCGTGTAGATATTGAGGGTACCAGATGAAGGTTACACATGTATTCCAGAAACGATTCGTGCGCACTAATTTAGATATCTACGTTTTTATTAAGTCGCTGGGTCCATACCACTGCTGGTGGACTATTATTCCCCACATTATCATCCCGCTGGGTCCATACCACTGCTGGTGGACTATTATTCCCGACATTATCATCCCGCTGGTTCCATACCACTGCTGGTGGACTATTATTCCCCACATTATCATCCCGCTGGGTCCATACCACTGCTGGTGGACTATTATTCCCGACATTATCATCCGCCTAGTAGTCAGTGTTTCGTCACCGACATTGTTTATTAAATACACAAAAGGTAAAATTTACATTTCCTATAAATAGTGTAATTATTATCTAAGGTTGGACGTATATCGTTTGCGCTTTTTTTTCTTCTTTTTTTTTAAATTACCTGGTATAAATTGCGCTGAAAAATCCATTTCCATGTTTCATTAATACTGATGATTATACATCGGCGAGAACAGACAAGATCAATTCTCAAAATAAACATCAAATATGACATGTATATACACTGTACAGCAAAAAAGGGGGGATTTAAAATTATTTAAGATTATTTGGCTTTCTAATATTAGATATAAGAACGTACCTGATGAAGGTTTTTTTCTCTCAGAAACACGTTGTGTGTACTAAATTAGATATCTATATTTTTATTACATTAGTTGCAGCATGTGGACCAAATGAACCAAATGAGGGCAATCCAGAGTTGTTTTTCAAATTTATATTCCAAGATAATATTAAGTGTATAATTATACCTATAATTATACAATAAGGCGAAAAAAAATCTTTTTCTAGTTCATCAATTCACTTACCTGGAGTTACGCAACTGATTTGGGATTAATAAAAAAGTTAAGTTTGAATGCTGAAAAATTTGATAGTACAAATCAGGAACTTCTTTTAAAAGAGCAATCCGTGCGTTTTGTTTTGAATCGCTCCTAAATGATTTTTAAATATAATTTCATCACCTTATTCTCTACTGCAGACTTACTATTTCTAATATTATGTATTTTATCAAGGATTTGTATAGTTTATACAAATCCTTGATTTTAGATAAATTCGGATATGTTTTTACACGACACAAATCTTAATCATCCCTGTACCGATACCGACCAACAATTAAACATCTTATGTTTAAAGTTTAAATTACTAACAAAACACAAAATATAATATTTATTATTCATTTTTTCTTCATCAAATCACATTTGTTATTTAATTTCTATTTAATATCAAAACAGATTCTAACTCAATAGTCTTTCAATTTGAGGTCGAGTCGTCGAGGTCAATATGTAAATGATCATAATCCCTGACCATAAATGCATCAGAAATTGAACACAATCTGGCTTTCGTTAGGAGCAAGAAATGGTATTTTCGTTACTGTATGAAATGAAAATGACCCCAAAATTGACAAAATTAACACTTACTGATATTTCTTCTGTCATTATTGCTGATTTACTGGATTTTTACAATGTCAAAACAAAGCCACGCGAACAAGTTGAGAGTAAACAAATATCACGTGACTGTCCAGTTACCACGTGATTACTAAAGGTAAACAAGGATTTTTTCAGTAGGATCTTAATATAAATCCTTGAGGTAAACCAGAATGTCCTGACTGAATCGTTTCACTAATTGATCATAAAATAAACAAGTATATGTCATTGAGTTTGAAATACAACTATATAGGCCTAGATCAATATTAAATTTATTAAATTTCTAATTATCCCCTCGTCAACGCCGGTTCATTCCCACTTGGTCTACTCCCATTTGGTCTATTCCCACTTTGTCTACTCTAGAAAAATGATAGTGTTGCATTTGGTCTACTCTAGAAAAATGATAGTGTTGCATTTGGTCTACTCTAGAAAAATGACAGTGTTGCATTTGGTCTACTCTATGAATTTTATATACAAAAACAACAAATAAAAAACAATTTCACTCTATTATGGGAAAAGTTTAAGATAAAGTTTAAAAGTTTCAATTTAAAATTGTTATGATATGTATTTATACACATTAAAAAAAAAATTCATTGTCATATACTTTCTTAATTAAAGGGTATAACTATTTTTAAGACATAACTATTTTTGAATTGTATGGTATAGAATATTTATTTATTATACAAATCAAATCAGTTGTGTATGGAATACATTTAAGCTTGGTGATACAAAAATAATTATATTTAATAATGAGCTTGTAACATAAACAATGGGAATGATTATTAAAAAGTGACATATTCCTCTGTTTTTTCAGTGATTAACAGTTTTGAAATTCCGGAGAATTGTACTCGGTTTATATTATTTCATAGAATAGAGAATGAAAACAATGAAACCATGAACAGAAAAAGAATACACAATCACAACCCTAATACACTATAATTTTAATTTAAAAGATATTATAAACCTCTATTTCATAAAACTTCATTAAGTAGACGAAATGGGAATTATTAAATTTTCAACAGTAGACGAAATGGGAGTAGACCAAGTGGGAAATTACCGTAACGCTACCGTCCGTCCTTCCGTAACGAATGTACATGTAGGAAAGAAAGTCACAATAAAAAAAAAAAGTCACGGATAAAAGTCACAGGAAATAAAGTCATAAGAAAACAAGTACTATCTTTAAAAAAAAAAAAGATGCACGACGTAGCACAAATATTATATTCTTCTATGAACAGTATTTCACTGAAATAACCCTTTTAAACATGTTGGTTTTATAGGATTTGATAAGACACGTAAAACCTTTCATCCTACTTAATGTGCAAGAATCGTTAATATTTAGTAACAGCGTCCATTTTGGTCCTATGACGGGACTACCAGACAAGATTGTTTAAAGGGGATCGATTATTAATGGATTATTTTAGCAAAGCTTATATCCAATTGGCCCAGTAGTTTCAGAGGAAAACAAATAAGATTTCATCCCCCTTTTCTACTTTTATCAATGTAAATTTGCCAATCTAGTTGTTTATTCCAGCATTTCCTATGGTGGACATACAATTAACTGCTAAAGAAACAAACAAGATCTATCAGCAGTAATTAGTTTTTACAACTGTTAATGGAATGGAAGTATTGGGATTAATTGGGAGTTTTGAGTGGCTTTGTCAGTCAACTTTCAACTAATTTGTTTATTACATTAAGTTCAATTTAAACAAGAACACCGCCCACGGGTGCTGGACGCTCGACTTCATCGTATCTGATAGTAAACTGCAGATAACTCTGGATATACAAATCACAGGGTCACCTGCCTTGTTGTAATGGGTTCCCCATTTGATAGTGAACAGGTATGTTGAGTTTCATTTCAATGCCTATCACAATTATTGAGAAATTGTATTTTTTTAAAGGAATTCTAAGTCAAAAAGGGTGAATAACCCAAACCAGAGGCTCCCAGGAGCCTGTAATCGCTCACCTGGATCAAAGCTGCTTTCAATATAACAACGCAACTGCACTGTGGCGGCCATCTTGGTGGCAGAGCGCGACTGCCGGGCACAATTTTGGAAAAAGACCATCCAATGAATATTCCATCAAAGTTTGGTTCTAATTGAGCTACTGGTTCCAGACAAGATGGTTTTTATGTGAATTTCCCATAGGGTTCTATGTTAAACTAAGTTCAGCTGTGCAGTCATCTTGGTCGAAGGGCCGAACCGCCGGACACATTTTTGGAAGAGAACCATCCAATGACTATTTCAGTCTGTCAAGCACTTTTTGGCTTCAAAAAATTAGGAGGGGCCCGGGTGGCTCAGTGAGTTAGGTCGCTGGATCTAACAACTCATACAAGCCTATCACCTATCAGGCATGGGGCGAATTACACTGTAATGTAATGCATTATATTACAATTACTTTGACCAAACCAGCATTATATTACAATTACTTTGACCAAACCAGCATTATATTACAATTACTTTGACCAAACCAGCATTATATTACAATTACATGTATTTTGGAAAGTATTGCATTACATTACAATTACTTTACCAAAGTAATGCATTATATTACACATTACATTTTATAAAATATATTATCAAAAGAAACATATACAAAATCTTAAACTGAAATCTTGGTAACCATTAAATAAGGTTTTAAAAGTCTACACAATGTGGCTGTTAAAGTTTCAAATGTTTCATCTTTCTTGCACATTCTGTCATGGTCTGAATTTATTCTACCATTATATTTTTTAATTATATTGTTAACTTAATCTCAATGTTATTTAATTACTTTTAAACCAAAAATTCAGGCATGCTTTGGAAGTGGACCGTCAAGTAGGGAACAGGACAACTGTGACGGAACAAAAGTTCCTCTATAATATTTAGTCCTAAGAAAATTTATTATGTAATAAAAGTTCCAATAGGAATTTATTTAATATATAATAAAAATACCAGTACAATGGAACATGTATTACATAAAATAATTTTCTATCCGGAACTTTTATTATATAATACATTTTCTTAGAAACAAATATTATAAGGAACAAATAAGTTTAAAATGGAACAAATATTACATAAAATATTTTCGGAATATTATTAGGAACACATATACGGTTACACAACTACGTATACCCGTAAGTTTTAATTTCAAAACTGAAAAAGAGTGGTTTGGCTTCCAAGAACACCCTTACCATATCTAACTATTAGCGACATCACGTGACTTTTGTGACGTGACTTCCGGTCAACAATACACTAAAATTTTAACCTTGAGAGCTACGGGAGGCGCTAGAAAATTGACAATTTCTTGTAAAATACACAATTTAAGATTACTTTGCATCTTTCTCGATAATCAGTAATAGTTACCTGATCGATAAATAATAATCTTTTCAGTTTAAATCGATGGGAAATTACGTCCCTGGACTTTCGTAAAATCCATCATTTTTTCTTCGATTTTACCGTTATGTGTATGTAAAATGCCTCGACCCCTAGGTACTTTAATTGAAAATTCCACGATTCCTGGTAAATAATTGATAGTTTTGCATCTTCCTCCAAGTAGTTGACATGTGGTAATGTGGAATTGTTACATCCTGTCTCGTCCCTGGACGTTTGAAGTTCATCATTTTTTTGGCAACAACGTACAAACTTAACAAAGAATGCACGGTGATTGAACGTTAAATCGCTATAAAAAAAAAATCTGCTCAATATTTAAAAATTATGCTGATATCCACATATTCTTGAACTTTTTATCGATAAGAAAATGTTATTTGTATCAGTTTAATTTAACGAGAAAATACTTCCAAATTATTTTTTAAAAAGTGCATAAAAACCTCGATAAATCATGTACAATCCCTATTAATTTACGGTAATTTGTAAATTTAGTCGTTCGAAATGTGTCATATTTGATCAATAAAATTAATATGACAAAAAAATATGCTGATATCCTGTAGAAGCTGAATAATGATTCTTTTCGAAAATCGAGTTCCTAACAGTTTAATTTGTGTTCTTATTACTTCCAATTTTATTTGAAAATGACAAAATTTTTAAGATCGAACAAGAAAAATCCAACATGGCGGAGCTCACCGGAAATAGTGTACACGGATTTGACAGATTATATCATCTATTTCACTCATTTATTCATGATTCTTTAAAAATATTCCACCTGATTAAAAATATTTCATGTCAAGAGTGTGGCATTTTCCTCTTTAGCCACTTTGTGGACACGCCGATAATATAACGTTTGTTTGTAATTTTTAACACTTGGCTTGATACTGTCCTTGAAATTTTTCTGGATTACAGATATTTTTTTCTTGCAATTATGTAAATTGTTTCGAGAAGTCAAGGTCCGCACAGGGGAGTACAATACATCCTAATGAATTATACACAAAGCCATAAAAATGGCAGAACCCCCGGTGCGTTATTTCCTGTATTATTGTACAGGTAAATAATTTCACACACTTTTTTTTAAAATAATATAAAAAAAAAAATAGTGGCATTTTACCGTTCATGGCGAGATGTACTCGATACAACATTACCGTATGTGATCAAGTTTGTCAGCGACTTGATTTTCTCTGGCTGCTCCGGTTTCCTCCATCAGTAAAACTGACAGCCGACGATATATCTGGAATATTGTTGAAAGTGGCGTTAAACACCATAAACCCAACCAACCATTTTCTTACTATCATACTTAGAAAAGAAAATCTACCAAGCCACTGTGTCTTTTGTCAAAACTGTAAAGATCTTTTTTACATATGTTACCGGTATCAGTATTTTATTTTTAAAGTCTGTGCAATAAACTTCTAACTGACATATATACGAAACATTTTTAAACTTAATTTTAGTAATAAAACGTTAACGTTTTATTGTTAAAACAATAAAGAGAAGTCTTTTGAAAGTCACACAAACTCTTCCTTGTTGAGACGATGATGTCATTTCTTTTTACGACAGATAGAATAACACCTGTGATGGTCATTGTATACCCAAGTCAACAATATTCTATGAAAATAGTATATTTTTTTAACAATAACATTTTTTTATATATATTTCGTTTTAACTATCACGGATGTAATTTGTTCTCTTTCTTTTCTGTTTAATGAGAAAATTTTATACGAAATTTGAATACATGAATGCAGATCGTCATTGAATCGAACAACGATTAAGTAAAACAACACCTAGCACGTTTTCAAATAAATTGTATACAAACGTTCTTCTTCCGCATTGTTCTGTCTGTCATTCGTGACGATCGTCTTGGTTCACATTGATTTTCGTGAAAGAAGTTATTTTGAAATGTTTTTATTTATGTGTTTGTAATTATAGCTTTTTGCAATGAATTGAAATTTAGGATCGGTGGGCCGTCGTGGTCATGATCGTATGGTAGTTGGATTTATAACTACCCATGCCAGTAGTGCATATTACCACTGATGTTGTGAGTTCGAATCTCGATCAGGGAGAGGTGTACAACATTATGTTATTAAGTTTATCAGTGACTTGCCACAGGTCGGTGGTTTTCAACGGGCACTCCGAATTCCTCCACCAATAAAACTGACCGCCACGATATGGCTGATATATTGTTGAAAGTGGCGTTAAACAACACCAAATATAAACAAACAAAGGAATACATTAAGCAATATGATCGGACACGGGTTTTGCAATTCGTGTAGCGAGTTTCGAAGGTATGACCACATGCACTTGTGACACGGAATTACGCTAGTCCTCAAATATAAGGCTTCGTTCGTTTCCAATCGTTTACTTTTAATTTCGGGGTGGAGGGGGACGCGGACAATTACCAATTTACCACACCCTTTGTATTTTCTGTCCACAAAATTTAATACAATTTTGTTCAATGAAAAAATCTTTATTATTTCTGCCCCCTTTTCTTCATTTAACTTGTTCTTGTCCATATCCAAAGCGACTTACATACATGTTAGAATAAAGTGTGCTTGGGCGACACATGTACGCTGTCGATTCCCATAAGATTGTATGGATATTGGACAAGGACACATTAAACAGAATATATTGTACGTGCTTCTATAGAATATGCCTCTCGTTTGTTTGATGTGGACAATATATATATAATGGCTTGTAATATAAATTGATTCTGTTTTTCCGGTTTATAGCATCATTTCATTT
>MJUT01025688.1:12944-24384 GCA_002080005.1 Gigantidas platifrons
ATCAATCATATCTAATAGTTTTTATGGGTAACAAAAATTTACGATTTGGCAGATAATGCCCCTTTAAAATAACATTTTTACTTTAAAAAAGAAGGCCCGGGAGTCTGAGACAAAAAGAATTTTAAAAAAGTGACCCCTTATTTAAAGTAAGACCCTTTTCAGTCCTTTTATTTGAGATATAGGGCCCCTATTTGATACCCTTTAATTGAGATGATAACGGTGGCTCCGTCTGAGGAGACCCCATAATTTCATTAGCCCTGGGGCCCTAAAAGGTCACAATCTGGCCCTGCTTGGCGGTAACGGTGTTGGAATAATGAATAGAAGTTTTTGTGTTGCATTCCTATCCAGAGTAAAGATTTTGTGGATAGTAAAATTTCAGCAACTGAGGTGTTTTATTGATAACCTTGCAGATTTCTGTGATCATACATTTTTATACAGGCTCCTGCGATTTAGAGGAGGGGGTGGACATGGCTGCAACACAGCGATACTAAAAATGTTCTTGATAATCAACTGCCATTAGAATATGAAATAAAATCTTTTGAAGTGTTCCAATTGATCTGGACAGTTGCAAGCCTTGCCTTCAGGCTTCTGGTCAGAATATGAGGAGTTTTCATTTTTTAAATCAAATTAAAGTGTCTCTAGGCTATGAAAAGTTTGTCAGAATTTACAACCATAGACAGAAAAAGCAAAAAGTACTTTTTTTCATTCAAACGAAAATTCATCAGAAATCAATGTACATGCATATATGTTAAATGAAGTTTCCGTTTTTTATTCTCTTCAAACAGACCCCCTCCCCACTAATTGTTATAAAAGAGGGGTCAATGTTCAGCACAACTAATGATGGCATCAGCAAATTCCATACATTGCAAATAAGGAATTAATGTATACGAATGTTAGTGTGTGGAGACACAATATCAAATTTAGAAGAGGGGTAACAGGGCTCACCACACTTGGAAATAATAGGGAGACTGGACTTCTCCTTCAGAGTCAGAGAATATGAGGGAGAAGTGAACGTATGACAGGGAGATTTCATTCAATCCAAAACACCCAGAAAAAGTAGTTCAAGAGCTTTACATTTACACAAATCAAATGGCTATATCGTCATTCTTTCCCAAATGGGAAAGATTTTTTTCAATGGTAAACGATATATTAAGTTGTAATGATATCGTGTGACCAGGGTCACTTAGACGCTTGAATAGGGAGAATTTACATACAGTTTATTTCGTTTAAGTGCAAGTCATCAGAAAACCATGCAATGACCTATACATGCAAGGTTGGCAAATTTTATTCATATTTGGGTCAGAGGTAGATAGTGACCACCATAATAGGAAATTACAGAATTATAATGATTTTGCGCACCATGTCACGTGATAGAGCGCCACCTATTGGCAGTGTGCCAATTTATGAAAAATCTCAAAGAAAATCACACATTACTGGAAAAATATATATTTTATTAATAATTAACAATTTATATTCAATATACTTTTTGTGCATATAAACTAACTATAAACTGAAAATTTATAACACAGTATTTTCAGAACATTATATCAATAGCGAAAGGGGAGATAACTCTAAATTTACTTGATAAAAATTATGAAAAAGGCTAAAAAATTCATTATCTTTAAAAATTCCCAGAAACTGATAAAACGCTTCAAAATTAATGAAAGTTTGGCATAAGATACTTTTATCAATAAACATAATTTGACCAAATGGATTTTTTTGGATACTGACCGCTTTTGGAATAAGACCAATTTTGAAGTAGTGCCCCATGACCAAAAATTCTCAATTTCTTTCTTTTTTAATTTTTTGCCTGGTAGGCAAATATTTCCCTATATTGTTATAAATAATAATTGCTATAAGAAATGTTTGCAGAATAATAATTTGAAAAGATCTCAATTGGAAAATGTGCAAAAAGGACCCATATAATTATTGTAAGGGACCAGTGTACACGGTTTTCGACCTGAAAATAACCGTTTTCTTATTGACTGTAATGTACAAAATAATACTGCATTTATCGTGAAACATTTGCATAAATGAATTGATATACACAACAAAAAATTAAATTTATATATACGTATCATGTTTACGGAACACAGCATCACACATTTATTCAAATTACCAGCATTATCATTCCCCATGGTTATAATTATATCGCCTTTTTTAAGACAATATATAACAAAGTTGCTGTACATTTTATATGTTTTTACATTTGTTGAAACAATTTTCAATCTGAAAAATGGTGTACTGTTAATATAACTGACATCAGAACTCCATACAAACATTCTCATTATAACTAGAGACTCCCAGGAGCCTGAAACACTCAACTGGATAACCTGAGCCACTACAATTGTCCTCTAGAGCCCTTATTGAACTTTTGTTTCTAGAAGTTTAAAAATCAGTTAAGAACATATTTGCATGGTTTGTTTCCATATCAGTTCATTTACACTTGAAATAATAAGAAATTGTAATTTAGAAAAGGGTTTTATGTAAACTTTCACCTCTGCTGGCGGCCATGTTTATTGTCCAACCGGAACCAAAGGTGGATTGTTTGTAAGGACCTCCCATAGAACATTTGTGCATTCTGCAAAGTTTCAAAACATTTCGTATTGAAAATCGACCAAACAGAATTTCAGAATGCCTCTGGCAGCCATGTTTTTTAACGAAATGGAACGAAATAAGGATCGTTTGTAAAAGACCTTCCCTTGACAATCTTGCTAAGTTTGGTTAAAATCAAAGCGGTTTCAGAGAAGAAGACGAAAATGTGAAAATTAAACACAGATGATGGACGGACGCAAAGTGATGAAACACGATTATTTGTTCAAAAGACAAGGTGCCTTGCCTTGCAGCTTTTTAAAACTACACTCCATATTGAGATGGGTCCAATTTCAGAACGATTTTCAATTATTTATACCCTGATGCATGCCAGTATAAACATGTACAAAGTTTCATCATGATAACACATCCCCTTCATGGTCTTCAATCTTTGGATTGATCCGGTGCAATACTTTCACATATAAGTACAATAGCATACGTTGCCTGTCTGACATAATACATTTTAGAGGTGTACTTTAATTTGGTTAATGGTTGACTTGGCTGTGATCTCAATGGAGGATAAGATCCACCTTATAATGTTTTCATTGCATCATTAAAAATATCTTTCTGTGATTTCCTTGCTTCTGACCAATCTGATTCTGTAGTTCCTTGAGAAAACTGCCTTCCACCATCAAAGTTTTCTGTAAATATAGAAAGAAAACTATATGAAAGTGATTGAAGCCTACAGAGAGGGCCCTGCTTCAGTAATCTGTTTCAGGGCCCATAACTCAAACACCAGTCCATGGATCTTTCTGAAAATTTCAGCATAGGTCCACCTTGTCAAGCTGAACAATATTATCTGCTGCCAGATTTTGGCTAAATCAGGGGTGTGGAATTGCCATGCCCGACTCGCCCGACTCGTACATAGAACCTGCCGGACAAGTAGATTTTCCTGGCTAGCTTGTTCGGGGACAAGCAAATATCAACAAATAAAAATAATTTCTTATTAAAGTATTCTGGAAAGACAATTTCTCAAATGATATTATATGGTAAAATATTGACGGTTATATAGATAAATGTTTTATGTTTTTTTTTTTTATTGGAAACGATCGCGTGAGTGGTGTTCCGAAAGCAGCTAAAAATAACCAGAATTGTACAAGTTCTAAGTTGAGTATTACGACCCGATTGCAATGATAATTGTACTGCATTTACTTAACGAAAACCGGGATCGTGTAACAGGTTTCTATTGATGTTCCGAATGTGACATTTCCTTGCTTGTCCATAACTCGAATAATTCAAGCCCTTTCCGTCTCCGATTCTCTCCGCCTTCTGTTAATGTAGCGACCAGCGGGAGCATAATATAACGACTGGATTATTCGGGTAAGCTTGTCCATGGCTTTTCGTAAAAAAACAGGGCCTAACATCCGTGAACATACATTGTATAATACAAATCGGGTTGCAGTTGTTACAATGGATAAATATTTAATAATAAAAAAAAGGCTGGAAATGTTCTTTTCACAATGAGAAAGTTAACAAATGCAAAACTCTAGCGGAAAAAGACACATAATTTGTGGAAAAACACCCAATAGCGGCAACGGACTGTTCAGTCAAAGTGGCTAGCCGATTTTTCATGGCTACTGCTGGATTCTGATATTGTCTCATATTGCAATATCTACAGGAAATATTTTGATTTTGCTGACCGGAAATCATTAAATGTTTTTTTTTTTTTTTGCAAAATCGTGGACAGAATGGATACTTATCTTCCCATGCCCATGGAGACACAACTAAAACGGTTTGATGGATAAAGCCATTGCCAAGGTTAATCAAAATTAACTTGATTGATATGAGAATTTTTTTCAACACAGCTTATTCTGTATCTAAAAACAACCGGCTATTCTCTGACTGCACATTCCTATCTGAAATTCAAATTAAAAATGGTCTTCATTTGGGCAGTGATCACTTAGGCAGGGATGTTTGTGTTAACTTTATTAAAACTACATTTCAAATTTTATGCAATGATGTAATAGAAAATATAAACAAGTTCAATTTACTTTTTTTTAGTTAGCAACTGTGTTTGCAAGTATCAAATGTTTATAAAAAAAAAAACAAACAAAAAAACAGGACAAGTAACTTTTTTCAGATAACTTGCCCGAGGACAAGTAGAATATTTCAGTATTTCCACACCCCTGGCTAAATGTAACGTTTTTCGAGATATTTGCAAAAAAAAGGCTGTCTAACCCGTGTTCTATTTTTAGTAATGACAGCCATGTTTTTTACGCATCAAAAATCGTAGCAATAGTTTTGTGCATGATATCCTAAGGAAGTTCTGCCTTGTAGTATCAGAGGAGAAGATTTTTTAAATATGTAAACAAAAAATACAGCAAAAAATCTGTTTAAGGGGCCTTAACTCCAACATCGGTCGATGGATCTTTCAGCCTTGTAATGCTGAACAATATTAACCTCTGCCAGATTTTGGTTAAATGTAACAGTTTTAGAGATATTTGCAAAAAACTGCCATCTGACCCATATGTTCTATTTTTAGTAACGACAGCCATGCTTTTTGAAAGATCAAAAATTGAAGCAATCGTTTTGTGCAGGATTCCCTACGGAACAATCATATCCACTTTCATTGAATTCTGCCTTGTACTTTCAGAGGAGAAGATATTTGAAAAATCGTTAATGATAAGGACGACAGACGACAAGTATCGAAGTGATGGCAATAGCTCATAATTATGGCCCTTCGGGCCAGGTGAGCTAAAAGATAACTTTCTAAAGTCAATGAACATCCCTGCCAAGTTTGGTTGAAATCTGTTTAACCATTTCAGAGAAGATGAATATTTGCAAGTTAACATACGGACAGACAGACACAAAGTGATAATAATAGCTCACACTGGCCTTTGGCCGGGTGAGACTGGGCTAAAATTTGTAGTGTACTCCAAATAAACCTTATTTCTGGTTTCTCAATTAACTGTATTTAAACAACAAAAGCTTACCTGAATTGGTATCCTGTGATGCAGGTGCAATCAAAATGGGCTCAGTTTCTGCAGCAATCTCATCAGTTTCTATAGCAAATTCTTCAACTGATGAATTATCCTCAGAATAATATATGGATGCTTAAATGGTCTGAAGTATAATAAAATGTCAGTATAACTAGGAGTTCACATTTATGTTGGTGTTATCTGTACATGCTGTAAATATTCCAACATTTTTTGTGGTACATGTACATTCACATACATTTTTCTTTGTACATGTATAAAGAACAAACAACAATTACTTATGTAAGTTTGCCATTGACAGTGGCCCCCTTTTTATATTCCTTGTCATTGTTGAAAATTGAATATCTTTCACAAAACTGGTAAAATATAGGACAAATAAAGTCTGTGTCATAAAATGTACCACAGTATTCTCCCATTCTACTTTTGCAAAGATGCGGAAGTGTACAAGTTTACATGACTTATACTTGCAGAGATACGAATGTATGAACATACACATTAAAAACTTAACCAAAGTCAGTGAAGCATAAAATGTGGT
Organism: Gigantidas platifrons; assembly: GCA_002080005.1. NCBI lineage: Eukaryota > Metazoa > Mollusca > Bivalvia > Mytilida > Modiolidae > Gigantidas > Gigantidas platifrons. The sequence continues at coordinate 19,008 of MJUT01025688.1, forward strand.
CATAATGATCAATGTTTGCCTGGTAGCTAACAACTATCCAAAATGCATGATCTATTTGCAAGGTTTGATTATCTGACCATGTAGAATTGCTAAGATTTGAACATGGATGTCCATCTTAACCAAAGATTGCTTTGATTGATTTGATTTTTGGTGTTTTAACACCACTTTCAACAATATTTCAGCTATATCATGGCAACCAGTTTTAGTGGTGGAGGAAGCCGGAGTACCCGGAGAGAACCACCGACCATGGGGCAAGCAACTGGCAAACTTTATCACTTGCGGCTGCGATTCGAGTGCACCCTTTTTTGTAATTTACAAAGCCAGGCGCGAACCCACGCCGTATTGGTGATAGGCTTGTATGAGTTGTTAGATCCAACGACCTAACTCATTGAGCCACCCGTGCCCCTCTTAACCAAAGACAATCAGGTCCTAAACCACAAATGCATGAAATGGATGCCTAGGTTACTCCAGTCATTGAACCTAAGTTCAATGGTACTTGTCACAGTAACAGCGACTAGTTTGCAACATATATTCCGACAGGAAATCTAAGAATTTGCTTAGAAATGCATAAATTAGAATCAAATATGCTTTGAAATAGTCTTTTTGATTCTTATTTTGAAGATTTTATATCATATATGTAATAAAACGATTATGACATTACATTGTTCCATATCGTTCCTTGCATCAACCTTCGACCGAAATCATTATCAGCCCTCAAGCGGGTCACTCGGGCTTGATTCTCGGGTTGATATGCGATCCGATATGAAAAATGCAATGTAATAATAAATACCCACTGTTTCATTTTCTTGAAATTTACTCTATACATGCATAGTCATGTACATAACACTGTACAATGTATATACCACAGTCGTATGAAAATTTAGATGTTGGGATAATATAATATATATAAAAGAAACATACCAAGCGTATGAGATGCAGGCTCTATCCTGTCTGTTTCTGTATCATTCTTTGTAACTTGTGTGATTCTGCAAATTCCATTTGTACCTTCACCTAAAACCTCAACCATATTTCACGGCTCATCACTGCATTAATGCCACGGTCTGGTTTTGCCTTGGAGATGATGAGCACAAGTCCGTTTTTCTCTGGTCCAATAGATACCGAGGTCCGAGCTCATCACGATGTTGTTCGCAAATTATATGACGATTCTGAGATGTTGAGATGTTGACATTTATCCCAGCTCTATTTAAGATTAGATCATTTTCAGGGATTTCTAGTTCTTTTGAATTTGATTTTAGATACCTCAGATGATTAATTATTAGATTAGAACAGTTTGTCAGCGTGTTCAAAGCCTTGTTCTTGCAATTCTGGCCAAAATCATATTTTTTTTCTCATTCCCCTCCATTTTTCTAGTGAAAGGTTTACTGCCTCATTATTGAAGAGTTATACAAGGGGAGGTAATTTCGAAGAAGTGCTGTAATGCAAAGTTTTAAAATACATACAAAAAAATCCTTAATACTTAAAATCCATAATAAATCTTTTAAGGTCTGATTCATATTGATAAATAATATAGGTTAGGATGAAAAAATATAATTTTTAAGCGTTTTATCAGTTTTTAGCGTTAAAATTGGTTTTCATGCCTTGTAGATAGTCATATTCTACGATCAAATTCAAATAGTTTTAAGCAATACTTATCGAAATAGTAGCATCTTTCTGGAAATTGGATATATTCATAGTACAGAAAAAAGTAGTAGATGTATCAAAATATTTCACAGATTTTTCCGAGGAGCGGGTGTTTTATTGCAAGGTTTTTGGTCAAATTTTCAATTTGAAAATGCGATTTTCTATTTGACTTAACATCTTATCTAAAACTTGACCATTTTCCAAATAACTTTACAGATGAATCGTCTAACATGGTCTCTTACAGAAAATACATAAAAAGTCAAACAACTGTAATACTCATTGTATAAGTTTTTGGGTGGTTTGCATGGTCTTCTCATGGACTTGCACTTAACAAGGTACAGCAACACACCAGGCAACTCTAATTTAATTAAATATCACTTTGATTGTCATTCTTCACCTTATAGTCATTGTATGGCTTTCAATGGCAACAACTTACAACAGATTAAAAAAAAATTATTTGAAAAATAACTTGAATTTTACATTGTTATTTTTTTACAGATGTTTAGAAGATTGTATATACCATGGCCATAACAGAAATATGTATGGTGAATGCATAATACAAAATGTATAAGTTTATCTTAAGTTTATAGGTATTTTATATGATAATTACATTGTGTTATGAAAAAAGGTACCAACCGCATAGGTGGCGTAATGTTTAGCGTGCTCGCCTTGAGTGTGATAGATCATGGGTTTGTGCCCTGGTCGGGTTAAACCAAAGACTATAAAATTGGTATTTGTTACTTCTCAGCTAAGCACACAGCATTAAGGAGAAAGACCAATGACCGGTTGGCTCGGAATCGGGATATTGTGTCCGAGTGGGGCGACATGTCTATCCGCGGATTGTTGTTTCAGTGAGCTAGCACTATAAAAATCCAACTCAGCGTGTTGGTCTAGTACAAAGTGGACCTCATCATTATCTCATTGAAAATTAACTTGTTCTTGCCATGATATAACTGAATTGGCATTGAACAACAATCACTCACTCCCTGAAAAAAAAATTCAACAGTGAAGGTAAAAAATTCTATTAATATCAAACAGGAATAACCTACGTGCCATTTCTAATCATTGAACATCAAGAAAGACATGGCATTGAAAATGCAGGTCCTGCCTTAGGACAGACACAAATATGTGGTGGGATTAAACCGTTTAATGGGATCCCAACACTTCCCTATTGATAATTGAATCTCCAACGGCAATACAGATATAAAATAATGATAAAAAAACCTCCACAGCTTCACTTCCACTCAAAAAGATCATGCACTTAGAAAAGCACAAAAATGTGGCAGAGTTCAACACTTAATTGTAGGGTTAGGGTCATGGTGTTTAACACCACTTTCAACAATATTTCAATTATATGGTGGCGGTCAGTTATATTGGCAGAGGAAACTTGAATACCCAGAGAAAACCACCGACCCGCCGAAATTACTGACAAGAAAAGTTTGAAGATGCCAAAGGCCACGGTAATCAGAATCAGTAAATCAAAGCAGAACAGACAACACAATGGCCAAAAGAAAAAGGACAAAAGGACAAACAATGATCTACAAAAAACTACACAGAAAACTAAAGATCGAGCAACATGAACCTCACTAAAATCCGGGGGTGAACTCAGGTATTCCAGATTGGTAAGCAGTACCTGCTCCACTAGTGACACCCATCATGTTACTCTAGTTACAAACCCGGTGATATCCCATGAATGAGGAAAGGACCTGTAAGTGCTTACGAGAAATGGAACAAATTTGTGTTCATTTGTGATATTGACAAACTTTATCACATAATGTTACATCATCATATGCAGGATTAAAATTCGAAAAACGTTAGTGGTGCTATGCATTAATTACACCTGTAGTTGTAAATCCAACTACCATATGATCACTACCTTATTGACCAGGCTATGAATAAACATTAGAATTGAATGAAAATATTGGTATTATTGGTATTATTTTGGCAACTTTCTGTTCAGTTAACTCCACAACCATAAAAAAGGGATTGGTTGCTTGATTGATTTTTGGTGTTTAATGCCACTTTCAGCAATATTTCAGTTATATCATGGCGACCTGTTTTAGTGGTGGAAGAAGCCGGAGTACATGGAGAGAACCACCGACCATGAGCAAGCAACTGGTAAGCTTTATCACTTGCGGCTGTGAGTCGAGTGCACCCTTTTTTGTAATTAGTTCACCTGGACCAAAGGTCCAGGTGCACTATTGCCAGCACTTGGCGTCCGTCGTCTGTCGTCCGTCATCTGTAAACTTTTCACATTTCAAGCTTCTTCTCCGAAACCACTGGGCCAATTGGAACCAAACTTAGCAGGAATGTTCCTTGGATGGTCCTCTACAAAGTTTCTGTTTTTCGTTCCAGTCGGATATTCAACATGGCTGCCAGGGCCAATAATATGCTCTGATTGGCTGAAATTTCAAAGATCTTCTTCTCTGTAACTAATGAACTGACTGAACCCAAACTGTAAATGAATGATCATTGGAATGTCCTTTACAAAGGTTCTGTTTTTTATGCCGATCGGAAATCCAAGATGGCCGCCACCGCAGGACATAGATTAACATTGGACCCTATGGGAAAATGTTCAAATGCCTTCTTCTCAGAAACTACAAATATGATTAAAGCCAAACTGTACATGAATGTTCATTGGATGGTCCTCTACAAACTTTAGGTTTTTTTGTTCCGATATGAAATTCAAAATGATGGCTACGACAGGACTTAGTTTAACATTGGACCCTATGGAAAAATTGTTTCAAAACACTTCTTCTCTTAAACCACATGGACAATTGAAACCAAAGTGCCCAGGAATAATCAAAATTCAAGATGGCTGGCACCATAGGTCATAGTATTAACACAGGACCATATGGGGAAAATACAGAAATATGTTATTCTCTGAAGCTATTGCACTGATTGAACCTAAACTGTGCATCAATCATTGGAAGGTCCTTTACAAACTTTGTGTTTTTTTATGTTGATCGGAATTCCAAAATGACTACCACTGCAGGACATAGTTTTTACATAGGATCAATTGGTCCTTTTTATAACCAGGTGAACGATACAGGCTCTTGAGAGCCTCTGGTCTTGTTTACAAAACCAGGCACGAACCATAAAAAAGGGAGGATATCTGTTGATATACTGCCATAAGCTCTTGACACAATCCATTCAAACAAACAAAAATTCTATGCACACTGTACCTTCTAAATTTGTAAAATTTCTGACTTTAGACCTCTTTTCGAAATAAAATAGCAAAAACAATATAATGGACCATCAATAACACACATAGATGAACATTTTGCAAAAAAAAAAAATGCATTAAAATTGGATAAACATTTTTTTGTAATTGCCCCTTTTATGTCAAAAACCATAACTATGCAAAAACCATAACTGTGCATTTTTCTGATAGAGATTTTCCTGACAAATTCATTAAAAGAAAACTCATAAAAATAATGAAAATTATTTATACCCATGTAATGTATATGGAAAAACTCTATTAATAGGCACTTTTTACTATAACTACCTCAGGATACAAAATTTGTAAAAATAATGTTACCAATGTTAAAACTGTAAACTATGGCTTCCATGAATTATTTTGAATAGGGAAAATCTAATTTATTATTTTAAGTGGAAGTCAGAAATGGAAATGCAGATAACTAGACAGTGTTGAAATTAATAAGAATACGAATGGGAAAACTTTATTTTGATTCAGCACATACATAATACAAACATAAGCTGTAATGAGCTTTTT
>MJUT01025688.1:33251-51410 GCA_002080005.1 Gigantidas platifrons
CACGGGCAACTGAAGAAGAATCTATATATCTTGATGCAAAAAAAAACCGAATAATCTGATTGTACAAAAAATTTGTATTTTATTTTGTATGGAAACACTTATTAATAGGTAATAAGACTGTCATAGACTTTTTTTTCAGAGAGCTAGTGCAATAAAAATCCAACTAAGCATGTTGGTCTAGTACAAATCTGACATCATCATCATCACAACATAACATGTTCTCATGATATAACTGGAAAATTGCTAATTTTGGTGTTAAACAACAATCACTCACACACTCATTATAACTTTGTTAATATTTGTAACTTTGTGACAACTTTTCAACGAAGATGTGTCAGAATGTGTAGGGGTATAATGCAAAGAAAACGTCTTGAAGAGCCAAAATGGATTTTCAATATAACTTAATTTGAAGGAATGGTATATTATTCATCGGGTATGATGTAGAAAACTTATGTATAGACTTTAAAAGGGGTTTGTGTCTGTAAGACACATACAATGCCCCCGCGGTTATAATTACAAAAGGGTACACCAATGTTTTGCTTATTCAGCATCAAGCAGAAATGACTGAAATAAATGAATCTGTACCTAACAATGTGATGTTCGATTGATTGATTGATTCATTGATTGAATGGGGTTTAACACCATTTTCAGCAGTATTTCAGCCATATCGTGGCGGAGGAAGCCGGAGGGACCCGTAAGTATAAGGAGCGTTGTTCACACGTCAACAGGTTTCAGTGGCTAAGTTCATATAAGCATAATTTTGTAAAAAATTGTTGAAAATCAAAATCCATATCATATGCACACCTTCAGTGTTGGTACTAACTGTCTACAAAATATAAAAGGTCTAGCTCAAAAACTGTAGGAGGAGTTAGCCAGACAAACCATATATCCTATATGGATTTAGCAAAATCTGTCCCAAGTTCATGCATCCATAATTTTGTAAAAAATTGTTGAAAGTCAAAATCTATAAAATATGCACACCTTCAGTGTTGGTACTAACTGTCTACAAAATATAAAAGGTCTAGCTCAAAAACTAGGAGTTAGCCAGACAAACCATGTTAATTCCCTTTATGCAGCTAGTACGAAAAAAATGACTACCTGTCATTTTGAGAATATGATGAAAATCAAAATCCTGTGCGTGCACATGCACACCTCCATTATGTGCATAAACATCCTACAAAATATTAAAGCTGTAGCTCTAAAACTGTAGGAGGAGTTAGCGGGACAAACCATGTTCCCTTTACCTTATGCAGCTAGTACGAAAAAAATGACAAAGTCCAACTACCTGTCATTTTGAGAATATTTGATGAAAATCTAAATCCTGTGCACATGCACACCTCCATTACATTTGTATGTGTATAAACATCCTACAAATATTAAAGCTGTAGCTCCAAAACTGTAGGAGTTAGTGGGACTAACTATGCATACTATAATGTGACGGACGGACAGACGGACGTACTAATGAGAGGATACTTGTGAGGATGAAGACTTTTGGGGTGCAAATTTGTACAGAATGGTTTTACGGGTAGCATCTTTCTTGGCCATGCAGTCGGGACATTACGTCCAAACAACTCGGAAAGGACCGATTGATCACGTAGATTTGTCTGGTATCCTAATCAAGGGAGATAAAATTGAGCAGGGAACCAGACTATTAAATTGAAATTTTACGATCTTGGCCGTGCCGGTCGTCCATGTCCGCTTATCCGTTACTTGTGAGCTGTATTGTTTTTATCTATTACTTATGAGCTTACAATGTCCATACTGGTGATTTTCCAATGTAATTTGTGGGATGCACCACATAAGTTGCATTTCTCCCCACAAGTCTTGTTTGTACCTTAAAATCACCTCACAAGTACCCTCTCATGAGAGCGGACGGACAGGGGTAAAACAATATGCCCCCCGACCAATAGTCGCGGGGCATAATAAGAATAAAAATAAGGATGTGTCTCCTACTAAGGAACAACTGCAAAGGTGGTGTAATTGTTAATGTGCTCGTCTTGAGTGCGGTAGATCATGGGTTCGAGCATCTATCGGGTCAATCCAAAGACAATAAAACTGGTATTTGTTACTTCTCCGCTAAAAAATATAATGATTTGTAATGACTTCAAAGTTGGATATATTGTATATACATTAAAAAATCGGTAAATAACCAAATTTAGAACACCAAGCAAAAACGTTACTTGATTTTAAAGAGTGTTATTTAATTTTTACTGTAGGGACAGCAATCAATAGTTTTTAAAGCTAAAATGATTTTAATCTAGAGAAAATAATCAGATTGATTTTGATTTTTGGTGTTTAATGCCACTTTCAGCAATATTTCAGCTATATCATGGCGACCAGTTTTAGTGGTGGAGGAAGCCGGAGAGAACCACCGACCCTGGGCAAGGAACTGGTAAACTTTATCACTTGCGAGTCGAGTGCACCCTTTTTTGTAATTTACAAAACTGGGCGCGAATCCACGCCGTATTGGTGATAGGCTTGTATGAGCTGTTAGATCCAACGACCTAACTCATTGAGCCACCCGGGGCCCCGAAAATAATCAGTATGCAAATAAATCTGTATGTGATAGAAATAGAGTATGTTAAATGAGGAAATTGTCAAAATTAAACTGACTTGAGCAGTAAGAGATCATAAGTTAAGAGGACAATGCAAAATATTCTCAAGTTTTATTATAAAATTTCAATAAATTATAAAAGTATTAACAGTAATTTAATTCAGCATAATCTACACACATACATGTATCACATTTAAGTACCACATATCATACGTATTTATGGCAAGTCTTGTTGTGCTCCGTTTGATGTTGGCTTAAAGTAGTCAAACAATTATTGAATTGAAAAGGTCATTTATTATTAAACGACGACCAAGAAACATAATATGAAATACAACTAATTGTCACCAGTAAACAATAAAAGTTAGCTTTTAGAAAATCAATCAAATTTGGTGACATTAACAAACAACTAATCTACGAAAATTATGTACGAAAATAGATAACCACCATCAAAGATGGGGATGGTTATGCGCAGACAGAAAATTATGCACAACAATTATCTAACAACCATGAAAGATGGCAATGGTTACGAATAATATAACATTCATCTAAAATTGATAATATTTCTTAAAAGCACCATCTTATTGTGTGATCTAAATTCCTGAGTAATCAATATATACATTTGTATATTGGGAGGGAGGGTGGGAGTTTGTAAAATTCCTTTAAAACTTTTCCACATATATTTGCTGTTGCTGAAACAACATATAATGGTCGAATGATTTAGGTAAGATATTTCCGCGCAATCGCAGTCATTGCGATGATTGTATAACTTTTATTACATGGGAGTTAACTCTGTTCATTTTATGAAATTCTTCGCAAGATTGTAGGAATTACCTCCCTTCTGCCATTGGATAAGTCATCATCCCAACTTGCCATAAATTTATTTATCTCTATAAAAATACTTATATAAACACACATTTATCTCTTTTATTTTTCTACGCTAACTGAACAAAACTGAGAAGTAATTGATGAAATTGATATGAGCAAAAATAAAATAAGAAGGACAAGATAATTAAAAAAAAATATATTGTATGAAAGTGTGTCTGGACATTGAAGAGTGAAATTCTCAAAATACTTTTCCTACCTAAATATAGTAACATATATTGTCAAACTTCATTAGCTTGAATTCTGATGACTCGAACTACAGTTATGCGCCATATATCTGTTCCCACTCAAAATTTTAACTATATATTTCATATAAACACATTTTTTTTCAAAAAATTGTCCTGAATTTATTTCTTGTCCGATTTTTATGAAATTTTTACTATTAAACTCAGATATACATGCAGTTTGTTCTGGTAATTTTTAAATATTTTTATGATTCATAGTGTTTTAGAAATTATGATTTAAACACAAATATTAATTTTTAATGTCATTATTCCCTATATACCTATGTTATTTTTGAACACAAAAATTTAAATGTGTCTTTAAATCGTGCTTTCTCCAAAAGTATTAATTATAAAATTATTGCAAAATTATCAGAAAAATTTGCATCAAAATCCGACCAGAAATGACTTCAGGATATTTATTTGAAAAAATGTGGTTTTATATGAAATATATAGTAAATTTTTTGAGTGGGAACAGATACATGGCACTGTACATGTCAAACACTGTCAGATTTGCCTTTAATGCAACATTTCATATACCCTGATTTTTCTAACAGTAGTATCAAAAATATCAACTAAATGTACAACAGAAGAGAAATACAAAATAACCGCTGATGATAATTGACAATTGCATGATTACTTACATTACAATCACAGGCCATTTTATTAATAATAATTTCTTCTGCTGGTAATGTAATGGTAGTTAATCCAATAAATATTATAATTACAAGCTAATATTACGTAAATAGGGAAGAAATACTTTTTTTTTCATCCCATGGTTTATTTGAGATTTTACCATGCTTAGGTCATATCGTTGTAAAAATCTTGCTCGGAGTGACGTGCCGTGAGAGGTAAAATTTACTACAATATTAGACATACCCATTTTATAATAGTTGGTTTGATGGTGTTTAACACCACTTTCAATAATATTTCAGTTATATCGTGGCGGTCAGTTTTATTGGTGGAGGATACCGGAGGACCCGGAGAAAACCACCTACCTGTCGCAAGTCACAAACTTTATGACATAATGTTGTACACCTCGCCCTGATCGAGATTCAAACTCACAACATCAGTGGTGATAGGCACTGATTGCATGGGTAGTTGTAAATCCAACTACCATACGATCACGACCACGACGGCCCCTTTTAAAATAGTAAATAAACTATGAGATGACATGAATTATTTGGATTCTAATAGAAAATGTGCAAAAAAAGATCTGAATTAAACTTGCAAATGGAATGGACGATGCCATTGACAAATTTATGACGTTTTTGACATCAAAGCCAATTGTGATGTCGTCATTTTGTGCTGGTCATGGTTTATTGAGTATTCTAATATGACGCCGTGTTATCGTCAGTTTATATAATACTCAACAACAACACTTTTAGCGCAAATGCGGTAATGTTGTCAATTTGGCTATTCCGTGTACCCTCCCGCGAAATGGTGTACGTTATACTGACCTACATTTACCGTAGAAAATTAAAATTCCGCGAAATGGTGTTGACAATTTTGGCACGTAAACAACATGACATCATATGAAGACTTCCAGTTTTCAACATAGAGATCCTGACGTTTTTTGGCTTCGTGTACGCCTCCTTGTCGAAGTGGGATTTGTAGTATTTTCCCTTTCTTTTGAATTGATGTTCATGAATGACAACATTTAGTAATCTCAAATGACAAAAATCGTATCTAGAAATGACAGAAATCGTATATTTGTGTTCGGGAGGGTAACGGAACAGCCAAATACATTGCTGTGTGTATAGGCGGCGTTTTGCAAGTAAATTACCGTATTTGTCCTACTAGAATCGAAATCATCCATGGCAGCCATTGTGCTATATTCATTTAACCATGTGCTGGGCTTTTATAATCGTTAATTTAATCCCTCGCTGTCGCTCGGGATTAAATTCGACGTCATATTAGAATAGTAAATGTAAGATTCAGTGTTTCATCTCAGAATTTTGTCCTTGTAGGAATGCATGTACATGTTTATATAACTGATCAAAAGTATGGTTTTTGTTTAACAACTTATGACGCAAGTATTTTCCATAAAATTATGAATTTTACATGTATTAGTACTATAAACAAATAACACATTTCATTCAATACTTTTTGACATGTATAAAATACACAGTTATGAAGAGCTAGCATATTTCTAGTAATCCACATATTAATCACAAAAATTATGGTAAGAACATATTATAAAACATTTTCCGTACACAGTTCTGGAACTTACCAGGAAACTAATAGAATCTTATTGATCAAACTACTAAATACTCAAGCACATTTTGTCTCTCTCTTCAACAATTAAGTTCTCCTGTTATTGTATCATATGCTAACTGAGTAATCTACAAATAATGCTTTGAATTAAGCAATAGATGATAATTATATAGATAGTAGACTGAATTTAAGTGTTTGTAAAAAGGATTCTTGAGCTAGCTTGAAAAATGTTGAAATATAATCTATGAAAACTATCCTTCATTTTTTTTTATTCATTGCTTTCCTTTTATAACAACAGAATCCGTGCCATCTCCTCTCTGACCTGTTTGAGAAATGAAAGGCATATAACAATTAAACTTTTTTATCTTACTACAAGTACAAGTCAATATTGACCCTTTAAATGAATAACTTGAAATAAATTCTCTTAGATTTATGTGCTTTTACTGGTGGTGATCAGAAATTAATAAGATAACATACAGACCATTTCAAAAAGTTCATTTTTTTATATGACTGCCTTGGAACCCGCTTGTCCTTCCCCATTCCTAGTCAGGGGCAGTTGTGGTCGTGATCGTATGGTAATTGGATTTATGACTACTTATGATATCAGTGCCTATCACCACTACCAATTTGAGTTCGAATATCGCTCATGCAAGGTTTACTTGATACAACATTATTTGAAAAAGTTTGGCAGGTCGATGGTTTTCTCCGGGTACTCCAGTTTCCTCCATCAATAAAACTGGCATTCACAATATAACTGAAATATTGTTTAAAGTGGCGTTAAACACCATAACCCTAAACCCAAATCCCAGTCAACCTTTTAGGTTAAAAACGCCCTTTAAAATAAACAATCTGGAAATATGAAAATTACGTTTTAAAAGCTAATACACCTTGCATGAAAATTGGATACACATGTATGAAGAAAACTGCGTTTTGAATAAATGACCATTACTTGCCTATCATTTACAAAGGGGTTCCTTATGCAATGCTAGGTGGTAATATCGAAAAGATAATTATATGAGTAACCTCTTCCCAGTTTTTGTTTTTATAAAGGTACCCCAAAAATGAGGACCAATGACGAAAATTGAAGACAATCTTGCTTATCAAATGGTTCAGTAGATTCCAAGATTTTTTTTTAAATCAAAGACTGCTGGTATCATCATTAAAAAAGAAGAAGAGGATATGTCGTAACACAGAATGCTTCAAACTAATTGCCAGTTGCTAGTCCTCAGGTAAATGATATTATAATTTTTTTCTTCATTAGAGTCTTTGTAAATTAGAGTTGGCTCACTTGATTTGAGGGGCCATCATGGTCGTGATCGTATGGTAGTTGGATTTACAACTACCTATGCAATCAGTGCCTATCACCACAAACGTTGTGAGTTTGAATCCCGTTCAGGCAAGTGTACTCAATACAACATTATGTGATAAAGTTTGTCAGTGACTTACGACAGGTCGGTGGTTTTCTTTGGTTTCCTTAACCAATAAAACTGACCGCCACGATATGACTGAAATATTGTTGGAAGTCGTGTTTAACACCATCAACCTAACCCACTTGATTTGAACACCATAGATCTACGGTTCCTCCGACCTCATATACAGAACACCATAGATCTATGGTTCCTCCGACCTCATATACAGAACACCATAGATCTACGGTTCCTCCGACCTCATATACAGAACACCATAGATCTACGGTCCCTCCGACCTCATATACACAAGATTAAATCTATATTTTGCAATGATGCTTCATATGTTAAATATTATTCCACTTAATTTTTTGGTGATGACAAAAATATTTAATTCCATCCCCCTCCCAATACTTTGTTTTAAATAATCAAAGCCATAACATACTCATTTCATTTCTAAGTTGTTCTAAGAATGCACCTCTGCCAGGACCCGGGTGTCTTGATGGTGAATGCTCTCTCCCTGACGATTTCCTGTTTTCTTTTAAATATATTGACACTAAGCCGTATAATAAAGGTCTGTAAATGAATGAAAGATTTAGGTTTAAACATTAGTCAATGATTATCTGTACTAAAGTATGAAATGTACAACGTACCGTAAAGGGAAATTCACATTAAGGTCACATAATACAACTTAATAAAGGTGATCACTACAGCAGGTGTTACTGTACATTGTGCTGGTACTGGTACATGACAAATCTATGAATAAAAACTCCCAAATTAAACTAGCATTTTCACATGAGGGTCGTTATGTTATAAGGAACATTCATCAAAGAAACTGAATTCATAATCAGAGCAAGCAACTCCTGTGTTTTAGCCAAATGAGAAATATAAAATACACAACATGTATCTCTACTCGTATTAATTACTTGAATTACTCAATATAATGCACTCACACTGAACTAGAATTTCTATCTTCTCTAATGTTGAGTTCTCTACTCAAAAATCCTCTGTCTAATGGAACATTTGGTTGACCTGATTCTGAAAAGTCAAGTTTGAACAATTACATGTAAAACTTTCATACCGGTATGTAAATCATATTTTATATTTTACATGTACTTTTTTTTTTTAAATAGATGAGTTGGTTTTATAAACCAAATTTTCATTTACCAATGTACAATCACTGGTGTTAAACGGTTATATAAGTTACCATCATCCCATGACGAATGACTCCAAAATAAGGTGAGATTGTTTATTCCATTTGTATTTAACCCAAAACGGTAAAGAGAAACGGTCTGTACAATTGTGAACTTACACATAGCAACTTTATATTCTGTGGTTCATCATTATTGAGAAAAAGACTAAAAATGATCGTAACCCATGAAAGGGATGACCGTCATCTTCCCAAATTAAAGATTATGATCATCAGATCTTAGTCACTTTCTAATCATGTATGTTTTACCTTGATGTTGTTGAAATCATTATAATTGTTAATGGAATCTAATTTTCATAATTGAATCACAATCTGCCAGCTTTCCATACCTTTTTGGGGGTGGGGGGCTGTGTTGTATATGAACTATAAGTCATATGGCGAATGTCGAATAAGAAAAAGGAACAGCTTATCGTTCACGGGCACCTGGATTCATCCCTGGATTTCTGTGGGGTCCATTTTGTTCATCCACTTAATTTGTTCTTTGGGTTATGTTTTCTGATTTGTTTGTCATAATTCTGTGTCTTCTGTCAAATGTTTACTGTGTCTCTGGATTGTCCATTCTTCATTGACCCTTCGGTTTAATTCTTTATGCACAGGTTAAATATTTTTTAAACATTGTGCATTCTTACAGGAAAAGAATAGTTCATAAACATGAATATTAAAAAAATAAATATGACAGTGTTGTAGGAATAATACACAATTTTTTTCAAACTAGGACAAGGTCTGCAATTCTGATGCACTACGTACACAGAGACCAGAATAATTATCCTTAGAATTCAGATTTGGTTTCATTTCATTAAAAACTAGAGGCTCCCAGGAGCCTGTAATCGCTCACCTGGTTTTCAATTTGACATCTAAAGTTGATATAGAAAATGGGGGTGTTACACATAATTTTGAAAGTGGGCCACCCAAAGATCATTTCAACTCAAATTTCTGAGCAAAAGATTTTGAAGTGATTTTTATCTCATAATATTCCTAAACGGAATAAACTGGCTGAAAAAATCTCACAGAAAAACCCAGAATATATGTTAAACTACTCATTGCCATGTACAAAATGTAGCTGCAGTTAAAATTTGAGTTCATTTTGATTTGTAATAAAGCAGAAAATGACAACTAAAGAAATTTCTATTTTTAGTAACAGCAGCCATTTTGAATGGATGGCGGGGCTATCGGGCACACTATTGAAAGGGGACCACCCAAAGACCATCCCAGCCAAATTTGCTTTAATTTGGTTCAGCAGTTTCAGAGGAGAAGATTTAAATGTGATCGTTTATCAAAATATGCCAAATTCCTATAATCGATATTAATCGGTTGCAAGAAAAATTTCATAGAAAAGCCCAGAATATATGTTAATCTACTCATTGTCATGTAGCTGCAGTTAAAATTTGAGCTCATTTACAATAAAGCAGCAATGGACAATTGTAGAAATTTTTATTTTTAGTAACAGCAGCCATCTTGAATGGAGGACGGGGCTGTTGGACACAATTTTGAAAGGGACCCACCCAAGGGCCATCCCTGCCAGATTTGGTGTAATTTGGTTCAGCGGTTTCAGAGGAAAAGATGTAAATGTGATCTTTTATCAAAATATGCCTAATTTGCATAATCGGTATAAATCGGCTGAAAGAAAAATTTCACAGAAAGACCCGGAATATATGTTAAACTACTCATTGCCATGTAGCTGCAGTTAAAATTTGAGCTCATTTTGACTTATACTAAAGCAGCAATGGACAATTGAAGAAATTTCAATTTTTAGTAACAGCAGCCATCTTGAATGGAGGGCGGGGCTGTCAGACAACATTTTAAAGGGGCCCACCCAGGGACCATCCCTGCCAAGTTTGGTTTAATTTGGTTCGGCGGTTTCAGAGGAAAAGATTTAAATGTGATCTTTTATCAAAATATGCCTAATTTGCATAATCGGTATAAATCGGCTGAAAGAAAAATTTCACAGAAAAACCCGGAATATATGTTAAACTACTCCTTGCCATGTAGCTGCAGTTAAAATTTCATCCCCCCTTTTTTCTATTTTTAGCTTGGTGGCCATCTTGGTTGGAAGTCGGGATCACCGGAGACAATTTTGGAAGGGGGCCATCCAAGGACCATTCCAGCAAAGTTTGGTCTAAATTGGCTCAGTGGTTTCTGAGGAGAAGATTATAATGTGAAAAGTTTACGACGGACGATGACGACGGACGACACCTGATGGCAAAAGCTCACATGGCCTTTGGCCAGGTGAGCTAAAAATTGAAGTGGACGTCCACTTGAAGTCACAAACTTTTAGTGCTCCACTTAATGAGCAGTCATTCACTCATTTGGGGTTGGCACCTCCGTAATATGAAAAGGATATTACACATACGTGTATGTATATGTAGTTTGTTCCTACAAGAGCGATTTGCTGATTCAAAGAAGTTAAATTTATCATTACCTGCTACTAACACTGAAGATGTGTATTTATATTTATTAAAATCTAGATATTCTCTAATTAGTTCGTTTATAATCAGATTCTCGTTGCTGAGTTGTGGTTTATCCTCACTCTCATCATCTAAAGCATTGAAGACTTCTGCTCGTATCTTTGCCTTAATCTGTCACAGCGTACCTTTATTCTCTAAGGTGTCTTTAATAACTAAAACAATAAAATAGTCAGTTAGTATACAAGTACAGTATTGGTGTCTGACAGTATCATTTATAATGTGTTTAAGTTACCTGTAATAATAAATCACACGCAGGCCGTCGTGGTCATGTTCATATGGTAGTTGGATTTACAACTACCGGTGCAATCAGTGCCTAACACCACTAAAATTGTGAGTTCAAACCCCATTCACGGCGAGGTGTACTCTATACAACATTATGTGATTAAGTATGTCAGTGACTTGCTACATGTTGGTCGTTTTCTCCGAGTACTCCCGTTTCCTCGTCCAATATTGGCAATAATGAAACTAACCACCATGATATATCTGAAATATTGTTGAAAGTGGCATTAAACCAACCAACCAGTGCCTCAACACTTTAATATTTTGAGACATAATTTATTGCTGCAAAATGTATCATGACTGGAAACTCCACTACAAGAATATATGTTGCACTGTAAAGATATGTTTTGTCCTACAGGTACTAAATTTATTATAAATTTATTTTAATACGCTTGTTTCGAATCATTTCCATTCCGTCAAAAGTTATTTTCGTCTGCCAGACCACAAGATTTTGAAGGAATGTTAGGCACTGAACTTCCGGTGTCAATGTACACAACGAAAACTCCAATCGATATGTGGCGTTTTAACGTCCTTCAACTTAAAGAATTCTTAACATTTTCTGTAAAAGACAGCTATTAATTAAATTATTTTATTTGTGTTAAATACTTCAATGCACAGACAATTACTCCTTTAAAATCAAATTTGTTTTCTTTCTTAATTTACTGCTCTGATTGTACATAAATATACGTGAAAGGAAAACGATCTGTCTTGATATATTTCTGTTATCAGGCAGACAGTATTTTATCAGCGTTTTTTGACGTCTCCATATTACAATTACTTATAATCTACCACATCTACGACTATATGATATGTTGACGTTGTCACCGTAATAGCGTTAACACCGGAAGTTGTCTGCCTAACATTTTAGACATCAAGTCATAAATAAAATACACAAATACAGCACATATTATTACAAGAATTCATACAAATCACGAGTAACTGGTCGTTGAAATGTTACAGTCTATAGACTATACACTAATAGTAATGACTAAAGTAATAATTTTTTGATTAGAAAACGGAAAATTCGAGTTTTCTCGAAAACAATACATTTGTTTAAAACACATTAAACGAGAGTTTTGTGCAGAATTTTACTACCATTTTTAAAATATGCATTTCATCTAACCATAACCTTTCATTATTGCTGCACTCATCTGAAATTTGACATTTTCTCCGATTTTTACCGCCAAAATAGAGGTGGGAGTAAACTAACTAGAGGTAGCAGCCAGGTAAATCTTACCTTGATAGAGACAGAGACACGTGTACAGGCATATTTTGCCACTCCATTTTTAAACTTTAAAATCTTTCTAAAAGTTCACATAAAATTTCTTCATAAACCTATTTTTTGACATCTTAACTATATATAAACATCGCAAGAATGGGTAAAACAAAGGACTTGTCAAAAGATTGTAAAACCATTGTGTTAAATCTATTAAAGTTTTTTCAGCTTGAGAAGGCCAGGGGAAGACCACTTTATTCCACAGATAATTTGATTAAAAGAACATACAAGGCTGCTGGCATATCTTACAGTTCTGTGTATAGAGTTGTAAACGGTAAATGTCCTCCTGAATCCAACAGACCGAAAGAAAGAAAGAAAACTCTTGATGATTTTGACCGTTGCGTTATTAAACGGACCGTTCATAGCATGTACAACAGGAAAATTGCCCCAACAGTCTCAAACATTCAGAAAGAAATTGAAGATACAATTAAAATCTCGAAATCAACGCTTACTTTATTAGATCCTGGTTATAATTAAGTACAAAAAATCCGGCGATAATAGGAGGCTTTTATATGATAAGAGGTCAGTAATAAATGATCGGTGTAATTACCTCCGAAAAATCAGGAAGTTTCGAGAGGATGGGTATGAAATTGTATATTTGGATGAGACCTGGGTTAATCAGATTCATGCCACTGACTACATGTGGTTACCAGTTGATGGTTCTGATGCCCGAAAGATCCCTTCAGGAAAAGGTAAAAGGTTGATAGTTTTACACGCTGGTAATCGTGAGAAGGTTTTGATTGATAGGTGTGATTTTGTTTTTCTTGCCAAAGCTAAAGATGGGGATTATCACCAAGAAATGAACGGGCACACCTTTCTAAACTGGTTCGAAAATAAGCTTATGCCAGCATTAAAAAGCCCAAGTGTTATCGTTTTAGATAATGCCAGTTATCACAACATCAAGACTGAAGAAACTGTTGTGCCAAACTTTACTCAGAGAAAAGCTGTCTTACAAGATTATCTTTCAAAACACAATATTCCTTTTCAGCCCCTTGAAACTAAAAAACAACTTTATGAACAAATCTAATTTAATAAACCCCTTTCCATTTTTAAAACTGATAAAATTGCCAACCTACACGGTAACGAAGTTCTAAGAACCCCTGTTCGCCATTGCGAATTGAACCCCATAGAACTTATTTGGGCACAGGTTAAAGGGTTTGTTGCAGAAAACAATACAACTTTTCATTTGAAGGGTGTGAAAGAACTTGTTTATGGGGGGTTTGGCAGAATTACAAAGGAAGTTTGGGCGAAGGCAGAAGACCATGTATTAAAAATAGAAAAGGAGTATGCATGGGAAAGAGAATTGCATTGATAGGAGTGAGATTCCTCCAATAATAATTGATTTTGATGACGACGAGCCCAGCGACGAGGAAAGCTGAATCCAGTCCAACATGATTACAGATTGAACGGGTACACCGGTTGTAAATGACATAACGTTTTTACCTATAACATTTTATTCATATTCAATAATTGTGTACTCTATGTCTAACTTCAGTGAATTTATTAGCAGAAAAGACCGTTCTTTTTCGAATTATTTCCGAAAGATTGAAATAACTTGCTCAAATTAAAAATCAGTAATTATGAAAATTTATGATTTCACCCTTTTTTCAAAATTTTCCAGGTAAATCTCAGGTAAGCCTGGGTATAAATGTCACGTAGTCAAATGCATTAACCACGAAGGGAACAATAGCCTTCTCCGGCACTTCGACGAGAGACAACAGACCAGCTGCGGGACCACCGTCGTTCCTATTGTTATATGGGATTACGTCCGCGGTGAGTTGGCTGTCACATTTAACGAGCAAACTTGGCATATTTTGAAGAACTTAGCCTGAAATAAAGACCAAAATACGCTAAAAATTGGTAATTTTTCAGATGAGCAGGGTCTTCAGAATAATTTCAACCGTAAATATTTATACAATTCCAAAATGGTAGTAAAATTCCTGGGGAATCCGTAGCAAATGCAAAAATACAGGAGCTTAATTACATGTAATGATCGTAACAAATATGATACTTACAGTAATTTTATTGTGTTTTGTGATCAATATATCCAAGTATTCTGAATATTTTGACAATAAGTGCCTTTTTAAACCACAACAGTACTTTTCCGAAATGTCACATGGTAATTTTTGTAAGTTACAAAACTTTTGACGAAACGAACTTTTAAGTCGCTATTGTACAATTATGGCGTAAAGTTATAAAGTATTGTTTATAGTAAGAATTTGAAGGTGGAAAATAATAAAATTAGAATTTTTAATAATAAATCCAATAAAAACATCTTTTTGCCCAAATATACCGGTGACATGACCGGACAAGTTTTTTCTTCTTTTTTTATGTCAAATTTTGGACTACCTTTGTCATTCAAGCATTTTTTCGCGTGTTGAGAATAGAATATAATATCATTAATAATTGAGAAACCATATAAGTGATTTACCTTCTTTCAGTTCATGAGTTGAAGACATTTTATGTCAACCGCTTGTGCAAAACGTAAACATCACATAAATCGTGACGTAAAACACAATTTATTTCTTTAAAATAACTATTTAATATCGAATCCGGGTCCGTTCGCCCTAATTCCCGTTCGCCCTATTACCTGTTCGCCCTGATACCCGTTCGCCCTAAAGGTGGGTCCGTTCGCCCTAAAGGTGGGTCCGTTCGCCCTAAAAGTGGGTCCGTTCGCCCTAATAATTATAATTATGTAGGGTATTAAAAATAATAGAAAAATAAGTGATATTTGATTGCTTATAGATCTATGATAAATTGGGAAATTTTAAATATGCGGTATGCTAAAGTGTGTGTAGTCAATGGACATAGGTCACTCGAATTGAAATTACGCTATATATTTCATATAACCACATTGTTAAAAAAAAATATTTTGAAGTCATTTTCTAAACGGGGTTTTGATCATTTTTGCAACAGAATAAGCAGAAATATTAAAGATTATTTGTTTATTTTAGCATGATTTTCCATTATATGTCCTTTATTTTCTGATGATCTAAAGACGATTTTTGTTTTTTGTCGTCAAATTTGCTATATACTGTATTTTAACGAAAGTGACAAATACTTATACATGTATATGTCCACGGAATGTATGTTTCGATAATGAACAAAGTTAAACATTTCAGTCCTTTGAATAAGTGAAGCAGGTAACGATGAGTGAATCAAGAGTCGGTAGAAAATGTAGGAAAATGTAGGATATTAAAAATAATTGGTAGGTCAGGTTCTGCATTAAGTGATCTACAAAAAAGGATATATTATACAACCAGGAAAATAAATTCACACATTATTAATATCATAATAAAACGTGTGACAAGTTATCTTTTGATTACAAAACCTCACATGAAAAAAATCATACTAAAAATCATTTCGGGACTGAAAAAAATCGCAAGTAATATAGCCTCAAACGCAGAGAGCTAGGTCGTTTACCATTATCGCCGGTCAGAGAGTCATCTTTTTACTTGTTGAAATAATTCAATATATGGGTCATTTTCAAAAAATGTCGCCTTTCCTGTCCACCTATGTTAAAAAAATATTTTGATACGAAAGCATTAATGTTTCGTGCTTAAACAAAAGTTCGCATAATTTTCGAGTCGGCACATCTAAAATGAATACGATTTACTCCTATTAACCCAAAGTAAAATAATTTTGAAGCTCATTTGTTGCGCAATTTATAAGTTTCCGGGATGAGGGTGTCATGTTTGCACTTAATTGTTCAAAGATTTTTAATATGTTTTCATATTGGCAAAATGAATTATTTGAATCGTTTTTAAATGAATTTTAACAAGAAAGTAAAGTCTTGAAGTTATTTTTGTATCTGTTTATAAGAAACAAATTTATGCTGGCGTCCACGAAATGCATGTCTATCCTGTTACCGATACAAAATCCACACACCAATGATTTCTCACTGCAAATACGGAACTCTTCTATGATGACGCCAGAAGTGCACAGCGTCTTCAAAATGGCAACCAGAACGTTAGAAGACACGAGAACAAAATTATAACAAGAAAAGTGAATAAAAATGAGAGCGTACTCTTTTAAAATGTCTATCATGTTACCAACAAATTTATACCTAAACACGAAATTACATCCTTAAAAGGGCCCCTAACTGTTTGGAAACAAAGAACACTAAACCAAAAAAGCAAACACCGATTTACTGGGAGCAGTTATTTCATTACAACATCAATAAACATATAAATTTGTCTATCCTGTTATCCTCATGAATAAAGTAACAGGATAGACTGATTTGGTAACAGGATAGACAATTATGTATCTGCGAATCTAATCAAATAGTTGAAAGTGTTATGATATGTACTTTAATTACAAGGTGTGAAACATTTCATACTTCACCAAAAAAGCAAACACCGATTTACGGGGAGCAGTTATTTAACTACAGCATCAATAAACATATAAAGTCTATCCTGTTACCATATAAAGTAACAGGATAGACTGATTTGGTAACAGAATATATAAATGTCCGTTCCTGTTACCATAAACAAGATCGTTTTACTAAGCTTATATGTAACAAAGGCACTTCATATTAGATTGATTCAAAAGACAAATATAAACTGAATGTTAGGAAGTGCTTCAATTGGATTTGTATTGCCTGTAGTCATTTTTACAGCAATCAAAAATCTATGTTTAGCCGTTTTTTTCAGGACGCAATATTAAGTACATTTTTATTTTGTTACTGCAAAGAAATTAAATATTTTTAAATTTTCTTCTGAAAGACCACTAACATATCTGTAAGAAATAAGTTACATATTTTACACATTTTGTCTCTTAATAGTCAAAAAGTTCTTTTGACTTTGGTAAGAGGATAGACAAAATAATGCACTATCTGTCGAAAATTTGTCAATAATATTTTCATATAATGCCATTAAGATTGCATATTTTAGTATGTTGTTCAAGAAGTATCATTTGTTTTGTTCCTTTAATAAATATGATGTTTTAAGCAAATTGGTGTTTTTTTCAACTTTGCAATTTCAAAAGGAGACATTTTTTTAAAATGACCCATATGATGATTTTATCGAATAAATCTATCTATCTATCTATAAATTTCAATTAAGCATTTCAAACAATATACGTAACAATTGCTTGAAAATAACTTTAATTAATTTCCATATTTTTTCATATCATTACTTCTATATTTTAAATTAAAATATCCATTATGATCATTAAAATACGTTTTAATAATCAGGGCGAACGGACCCACTTGTAGGGCGAATGGACGCAGGGCGAACGGACCCAGGCCGAACGTGTAGTTAGGGCGAATGGACCCGATACCTTTAATATCCGACCTCAGTTCACTCAGCACCCATGAAGTATTTCCATTTATCACTTATTTTATGATGATATGGTGTAATTTGAATGGTTGATACCGCCAACTCTGAGTGTCAGTTCTCAAGCCCCGGGCTGATATGAGGTCCGATATGGATTTTCAATGTAAAACCCATATCACAACCCATTTATTATATAGTAATAAATATTTTAGTAACAAGTTCTGAAATTTTATGAAAATTTTGAAATTCTAAATAAAAAATTGATATTTTTGAAATTTTGAAATTTTTTGAAAATTTTTAAATCGTATGAAATTTTATGAAAATTTTGAATTTTGTGAAAATTTTAGAATTTTTTGAAATTTTTGAAAATTTT
>MJUT01025688.1:78598-93461 GCA_002080005.1 Gigantidas platifrons
CTTGTAGTAAAAACTGTTACTGTTCACCTGTTAAAACTTACCTAAAGTTTCTTACTTTATTTAACTAAAGTAAATCATTTTGTTTGTTTTTTATTAAATTATTTTGTGATATTTTAAAATTATAACCTATATGGAATATAATGAGATAACATCACATGACAAACTTAGAATCAAAGAAAGAGATAATTGATTTTGTTGTTCTTCATCTTAAAAGAGGAAATTAAAATGTGATCATGGATTGGATCATTGGTCAACCACAGCATCATCAAATGGGGTCATGGTTTGGGTCTGTGGTCATCCTAATCTACTCACATTTGAATGTCTGGACTCCAGTTTGAGTTTGTATTTCTTGGTGTATGATTTCCTATGTTTTTTTTTTTATTTGTGAATTAATTTTTTATACTTGTTACAGGCCTTTTCTATCATTTTCCTTTTCAGTATGCTTTCTGAGATTGAATATTTTTTTCTGAAATTTTGTACTTGCCAAGATCACAATAACAATTATTTTTATCCACATGTCCATGTAATAAGATAAGAAAACTTACTACACTTAAAAAAGTATAATATTTATTATTCGCATACCATCACCCCCCTTTTTCCAACAAAAAACCCACAAAAAACCAACAAAAACTACCACATACATAAAATCAAAATCACTTGTTGAGGTCTTGTGTTCCAAAAACATACAGAGGTAGAATTTAAACCTGGTTTGACATCAGTCAGGTGTACAACACGTACTTCATTAGCATGGATCGGCCGGAGCTCCCACTGAATCTGAATAAAATTTGAACTACAATGTACATCCACGATTTTTTTTTAATGAGACCAGAATATAACTCAACTTTGTTGACGATGTTTAAATACGATAATTAGGTAACCCCAAGTCCACATTTGTTCAGCAAGTTCGGAATAGGGAATACATTACCGTACCTACAAAGATCTCAAAATGCCGTAAAAATGACCGAAAATGAACCACGACTTCAAACCCAAATTTATAAATGTAGCAAGCAAATGACGGGTTTGTTTAATTAACAGACCTTCCTTTATGTTTATTCTTTCGATTTAAATATATTTCAACCTTCATCGGTTTTGAGGACGCATTTGTGTCAGTCAACTGCAGACCAGGGTATTACCCGCCATATTTTTTATTGACATCTGGCGTCGTTTGATATTTCTGATATTTCGAGCAGTTAGGCGTTTTTTACATGTTTTATTGGTTAAGTTACACCAAACACATGATCATTAACAAAGATACGATCATATTATGATCAAATTAATTCAGATGTTGCTTATTTTTGTATTTGAAATACGGCCTCGCAATCGTTTACCAAATGACAGTGACGCCATGACGGTTTCTATAATTATCTCCCTTTCCCCGCGTGACTACAGATCGGAACTCTTCAATGTCGGCGGCTTTCCCACTGTATGCGGAAATCGTAGCGGACATCACAACACGGAAGTAAGAACGTAAATACTCAGAATAGAACAACAAAATAAACAAAAACAAAAAACAAAAAAGATGAGCAACACGAACCCCACAAAACAATCGGGGTGTTTGTGAAGGGTAAACAGTTACTGCCTCTTACAAGACACGCACCATGACAAATCATTTCAAAATAGAAGTTATTGATAAGTTATTGATATTCAGTGAGAAAGCTAGAAGTGAAGAATGCTATTCTATAAATAACAAAGAGGTGTGTATGAGGTTTAGAAACGGGGGAAAAGGCGAGGCTTAGCCGAGCCTTTTCCCGCCGAATACACATATTTACCTATATGCTTCGACAGTGCACATGTATTGTATTTATCCTGCAATTTTAAATCGTAAAACGTTTACTACAGGATTAAACACTGTTTTTTAGGAAATTATCTATGTATAAACTCCGGCAGCTCACTCACAACCTGAACATAACCCATTCCAGTTTGAAACGTAAAGATTAGACGTTATTTGGCTTCGTGTACGCTTCAAGTTTGATACAATTGAACTAAAATAAGTTTTCAAGGTAAGCTTTTTAATTATTTTTGTGTATTGTTGTAAATATGACATGTAGGATTTCACATTTTCAAGATGGCGGATACATTTGTATGTTCTATTTATAACTGACCAATATAAAAAAAAAATATTGGTCAGGCTATATTGGTCGGTAAATGCTGTCATTGCAGGATAAAGGAAATTATTGATTATTAAATTAAAGGATTTTTTGATCACACAAGACTTCATTGATTGGACAGAAATAAATGCAAATGTCTAATTTACAACTTAGATATCGCCGCCATAGCCAGAAATCATAGGTGATTTTGCTCATGAATATTCATAAACCAAATCGCATCATATATGACGTCAGCAAATAAACGTTGAATCATATTTGGAAGACGCTGATGAAAACTCGCATCTATCAGTGATTTTAGGATTCAAATTTTAATAATGGGACATTTTCTATTGACATTCAGAATTTCAATGGGCCATTCTTTAACATTCTTTGTAAATATTTCTGATTTCAATGGGACATTTTCAGATTGAATGTGATAAATGGCACATGGCTCCCTCTAATCCCAATCACTGATCTATTTTTTTTTAATAATTTTATCGTCCAGAATACAGCTGAAAAATTGCTCGCTGGACGTTAAACATCAATCAATCAATAAATAATATTTCATCACATTATTGATCAAATAAATAACTTCATTATTATTTGTGATCGTATCAAAATTAATTGTCATATGTTCATTCGGAATCCGATGATGTGTGTAAAAGATCGAAAATATATTTAATGCACTGCCCCCCCCCTTTTTTTTCCACGAAATAAAAATATGTAAATAAAAAATATATTGTGCATTTTCAATTTCTGCCCCACATAAGTATTAGTATGTCATTGAAATCGCTTAGTATATATATTGTTAAATTGTTTTAACTTTATATATCAGCAGTATTGTTAACAATTGTATTATAGTTACTTGTTCTGTTGTTTTGTCGAAATAAAAAAATACCCTTGTGGAGCCTTTTTTAATTGTTTATTTACATTTACAATGGAATGCGGTGCTTACTCAGATAATATTATGTCTAGCAGAAGAAGTTTTACGAAATAGTAGATATGTTTGTGTGAACCCCTTTTGAACTTCTACTAGAAAGGTAAAAAAAACTTGTGAAGCCCTCTTTTAAATTATCGTGGGAACCTTTAATTTTTCAGCAAAATATTTATCGAAGAAAGATTCCTCAATAATGTTTTCGGAACTGACAGAATTTGTTTCGGCAACTAGAATGGGGATTGTAAGAAAAGTGCTTTTATGTGTTGAAAATCGTGCAGGATGCATTTGTTCACTTCTTCTCAATGCTTTTGAATGGCACTTATACGCTTCAAAATTTGAAACTGGGTAGGAACCTTGAGTTTTCATGGTACAGCTGTAATATTTTGAGAAATTTTTCAAACCGGTGCATAGTTTGATTTTTTATCCCGACAAATTGTCCGGCCGAAGCCAAGCTAACAAAGTTTCCCGTTCAACTATATGTTAAAATCCAAATTCTCTTTGAGCCGCCATTTTGAATATGCAAATGAGCAAATCACCTATCATTTCTGACTATTGGCAGTTTCTTTAAATATAAAATCCCAGACTTGCATGACTGGTATTTTACCACATGAACACACTACACTACATTTGTAGGACAGTTATAATTCCTAATATCAGAGCTAAAACTTAACAGTACAAATTTAGGTCGTTTCTATAAAATAAAGCATAAGTTATTATTTGCCTCCATTATGTATTTTTGTACTGTTTAAAAATCGTACAGTTACAAATTCGTCTGATGCTAATATTGGCATTAACTGTTGCAAACAACTTTACAAAACTTAAGAAATGAAAAGATGATTAATTAATTATAAGTTACATATTCAGAAATGACATTACATTTGCTAATTTGCATATCTAAGATGGCGGCAACTCAATTGTCTACATTTTTTATATGATCTATATAGAAGATAATTTTTATAACTGCATGCATGTTAATTGCCGGAATTGAAAATGGGACTTTGAATTAAGCCAAATTAAATGAGATAAAAATGAATGACAACCGTGAAATATTAGAGGTTCCTGGAGTGTATGAAAATCCGAGGCAGCAAACCCTTACTCTGGCCCTAACAGTCTATGTAAAATGTCTGAAATACATGAAATTGGTGGTCAACTTGCCGGAATTAATTTGGATTCATGAACTCTGGATAAATTACTATTCACAAACCTTATATATCTAGCTTCTAAACTCGAGGTTCCCATGATAAATAAAAAATATAATTTTTGCAAGCACTCAATGTAAAAAAAATGGCTAAATTTGAAAGAAAACAACAAAACTATTTGTATTTTAGCAGACGAAAAACTTCGCGGAAGTCAACAATAACATGTTAATTATTGAGCCGTTAACGGAAGCAATACATTTTCGTGTTATAAGCAATTATTTAAGAAATGTGAGGAGCAATCCATCCAGCTTGAAAATGCAGTCAAAATCTAATTTAAATGTAATGAATATTTATGAGGAAAAGTACATTAAATTTCTGGAAATGATCAATGTTTGCCTTCCTTTATTCCGTCTCTCCCTCTTACATCAGGTGTCAACCTCCTCATACCGTTACACTAGGAGATAAAGACTTGCGACAATTCCAAAGGTAAACACGTATACAGGAGCAAAAATGATGGCAGCATCAGAACCTGAAAAAAAACACAAAAATATCATTTATTATCTTATCTATCAATTTTTATGTTGATTAAAACAATATTGGTTTTCTGAAATAAGCAAAACTGAGATCCAGAAGAACCTTCATTCGCTCACACGGTTAACAATTAGCTTTATATTATCTTAGATGATTTACCTGGTACTGGTGATAGTTCATAAGGATCGCTCCACTGAGCTGTCCATACGTTCCCAGATAGCAGATAGAGGATGCCCTCTCCAGGGGGGCTTTGTTCAGGAGGATTGTCATGTAATAATACGGAAGGCCAGAACACAGACCATAGTGGGTAACGTGATTAAAGAGTACCACGGTCCAGGTACATGAAATGCATCTTTTGTAGATAAACGTTACAGAATACCGAAGAGGCAATCAAAAATGGACAATCCAGAGAAACTGGCAACATAGGGTACGCAAGATGAAAAATTCGAAAATGGATAGCCGCTACCTGATATTTTGTCTGTTTATTGATTTATGAGTTTTGACTTTCCTTTTGAAAGATTGCTCAGTGTTCGGTAATTTTATTATTACCCTTATCCATACTTTTCTAATTGTAGTCAGACGTCGTGGTATCAGTGGTCACATTCATGAGATGTTATCTCCAGTGTTTATAATGTTAATATAAACATACTGCCCTTGGATGAAGATGTTAGGGTAGATTAACACACGAGGGAAAAAATTATCACCCCTCACAAGTTGACAATATACAATTGTTGCCTTCATCCGAGGTGAACATTCAAATGGTTTACCCGAGGTGGGTTGTCTTCCTGAAGACTTTTGCCCGAGGGAAGACAACCCTGCGAGGGTAAACAATTTGGATGTTCACCTCGTATGAAGGCAACTATTGTTTTATTATACCGAAACTACATAATAATTTTGGCATGTTTAAATAAAAAAAAAATAAAAGTGGTGCTAATTACTCTGGGTTACAATCATGTAAATCGATGTCCCAATCTGTTTCAAACGTATATTCTCTCAGGCTTTGAGTTTGAATAACCACTTTTGATGCCCTTTTCGTTTTCTATTTCTGCATCGGGAAGCCGACCCAAATCTGCCTCCACTTGACATTTTTCAAACTGTTTTCACCCAGCCAGCAGGCGATAAATTAGCTTCCGGTTTGTAATATCCGGGTCGATTCCGGCGCAATTTCCGGTCAGGCATGAGACAATAGAATTTGGTTGTTTCGAATCATTTCCATTCCGTCAAAAATTTGTTATTTTCGTCCGCCAGATCACGTGATTTCGTTGGAATATTCTGCATTGAACTTCCGGTGTCAATGTACACAACAAAAACTCCAATCGATATGTGCCGTTTTAACGTTCGGTCCTCAACTTAAAAAAATCTTAACATTTTCTGTAAAAGACAGATATCAATTAAATTATTTTATTTGTATCAAAGATTTCAAATGCAGAGACAATTACTTCTTTAAAATTAAATTTGCTTTCTTTCTTATTTGCGGTTGTCAGCATCAAAGGAAAACGATCTGCCTTTATGTAGATATTTCTGATATCACACAGACAGTGAGGTACCGAACACCAGTATTTATTCAGCGGTCTCCTTGGCGTCTCCATATTACAATTACTTATAATCTACCGCATCTACGACTATAATATGCTGACGTTGTCAAAGTAATAGCGTAAACACCGGAAGTCGCCTGTCGATTTGTTCAGAAGTCAAGACACGAAAAAGACGGAACGTGGTCGGAATTGACATGATTCGAAACAACCGAAATTTGTCTCACCCCTAAACGAAAGTTTTCTCTCTCGATGGGAAATTTCGAAAAACATTTGAATTGTCTTATAATACATGTATATATATATATATATGTAAGGTATAATAATTCTGGATGTCCACCGACTAAGATGGCCATAATCGTTTTATTAACCGAACAACGGACACAAAATTATACCTTTATGACAACAGTCTAATATTGACAATAGACAAAAAGTGATACTTATATGACAACAGACACTAAAAGCTATTTCTTCCTCTGAGCTAGCAGCAAACCGACCTGCAGTTGCCATATTTTCTACACAAACAGACGATTTCCGGTTTGCGGTTATCGCCACCTAGCGGAAACAAATTTGGGGTTGTCGAGGGTGACAATACTATTATCTACCTCGCACGGTGAATTTTTGGGGTTGTCGAAGGAAATGTCGCAATTGTCAAAGTCATGTGACCGCTGATCGGACCAATCCTAGATACATATATATAGAGAGAGGTTTTGGTTATTATTTGACAACTTTAAGATTGTAATCTGTTTTTCTTGTATTTGTTGTGCAAAATGTAGATACATCATTGAGTGTCATTTGTTTACAGACGAAATCATAATTAAAACAGTATTTTCGACACAAACAAGCTTGACTAAATACCATAGACAACGTTGTCTTAAATATCACACTGATGAAGATAACACTCCAATATGACTATGTTTGACTTTCAAGTCATATATCCAGTTTAGTCCCTTTAGTGTTATCGTTCCCAAAGATTATAAGAATAGTTGACTTTGCGTTCCAATCTTTTAACCTTGAATGCACCTAATGAAGGATATGTATCCACTGTAATTTTACAATAAACTACTACTGTTGACGTTCTGTCCCTATTCATCACATGATTGGCCCCTCCCCTAAATCGATATACCCAATTGTAATCCTGATAATTATTCGGAAGGACCTTATAGAAAATATACACATTTGAATAAAGTGCTAAATTCAGGATATCCTATGTAAACAGCAGAATTTCTCATTTTAGCACATTTTACGAAATGGAACTTATGAGTGGAATAAAGACGCAGTTTAATATTTTTAAGATAAATTTTTATATAGATTCTTCATTTTGGTCGATGATACCAAATAAAAACTAGAGGCTCAGTGGGCTGAGCCTGTGTCGCTCACCTGTCATTCTGCTTTGAGGAAACTTAATACAGAACCTTCAATAGGTGCTTCCCACCAAATATCGGTTCATTTTGGCAAAGCAGTTTCAGATAAGAAGATTTTTTAGAAACTGACCAATCTAAAACAGGAATTGCTTGTGGCAGCCATGTTTGTAAATGTATCAAAACGAAATGAGTAATATCTATAGGGGATCTTCCATAGATGCTTCTTACCAAGTTTCATATCATTTGGCAGAGCGGCTTCAGAGGAAAAGCTGTTTTAGAAATTGACCAATAAGAAACCAGACTTGCCTGTGGCAGCCATATTTGTTAATTGATAGGGACGAAATAAGTAACCTTTATAGAGGACCTCCATAGATGCATCCTACCAAGTTTCGGTTCATTTGGCCAAGCGGTTTCAGAGAAGATTTTTTAAAATAGGCCGATCAAAAACAAGAATTGCCTGTGGCCGCCATATTTGTTAAGGGATCGAAACGAAATGAGCAATCACAACAGAGGACTTTCCATAGATGCTTCCTACTAAGTTTCAGTACATTTGGCCAAACTGTTTCAGAGGGGAAGAATCTAAAAAATCAGCCAATCAGAAACAAGAATCGCCTGTGGTGGCCATGTTTGTTAACGGATCGGGACAGAATGAACAATCGTTATAGAGGACCCTCCATGGATGCTTCTTACCAAGTTTCGGATCATTTGGCCAAACGTTTCAGAGGAAAAGATTTTTAGAAATCAACCAATCAGAAACAAGAATTGCCTGTGGCGGCCATGTTTGTAAATGGATCGGGACGAAATGAGTACTCGCTATAGAGGACCTCCCATAGATGCATCCTACAAAGTTACGATACATTTGGCCAAGCGGTTTCAGAGAAGAAGATGTTTAAAAATAGGCCAATCAGAAAGAAGAATTGCCTGTGGCGGCCATGTTTGTTAACGGTTCGGAACGAAATCAGCAATCGCAACAGAGGACTTTCCATGGTTGCTCCCACCAACTTTCGGTACATTTGACAAAACGGTTTCAGAGGAGAAGAATTTTTTAAATCAGCCAATCAGAAACAATAATCGCCTGTGGAGGCCATGTTTGTTAATGGATCGGGACGGAATGAGCACTTTTCATAGAGGACCTTCCATAGATGGTTCCTACCAAGTTTCAGTTCATTTGGCTGAGCGGTTTTAGAGGCATATTTATATGTAATTCAATTCATTTCTAGATTCTGCATTTTACAAATATCTATATTTAAATTAGAGTTATCTCCCTTATCACAGTAAAATGAGATTTTTTACAAATCAATCGAACAGAAACAAGAATCGCCTGTGGCGGCCATCTTTGTTAACAGATCGGGATGAAATTGGCAATCTTTATAGAGGACCTTCCATAGATGCTCCCTAGCAAGTTTCGGTTCATTTGGTCAAGCGGTTTCAGAGGAGAAGATTTTTAAAAATAGGCCAATCAGAAACAAGAATTGCCTGTGGCGGCCATGTTTGTTAATGGATCGGAGCGAAATGAGCAATCTTTATAGAGGACCTTCCATAGATGCTTCCTACCAAGTTTCAATTCATTTGGCTGAGGGGATTCAGAGGAGAAGATTAAAATGTGAAAAGTTAACGGACGACGGACGACGGACGCCAAGTGATGGCAAAAGCTCACATTGCATTTAGCAAGGTGAACTAATAAAAACATTGCAAAAATCATCATAATTTGTAAATCGTCTGGTGAAATTGTGCACTTCTAACTTTCATTAAGACATTGTGTGATACTTCAACGTGAATACACCACATGCCACATGATTTTACCCACAAGCTTAGTTTTTAAACATTTTGAAACAAAAGTGCTTTTTTGTTTTGTCTAGGTCAAATTAAAAGCATTTATCGCATCTAGTTTTTTCATATAAGTATACTCACTTTCACAAGAAGTAGGGGTTGATGTCGGTGTTGCTTTATAACCCATATTACAAACGCATGTATTATTTGTACTAGTACTAGTACTACACATGGCATTTGTTACACATTGATCTGATTCACAAGTTCCACCTGGACTCTTTCCTGAAGAATCAAACATACCATTTAACATTATGAATAAGTGTAGATTGTTATGCAACCTAAAACAAACTTGAATTTGGATTATGATTTTAACCACGACGGGTAACACAAGTAGAGCAGGAACAGCTAACTTGTCTGGAGCATCGAAGCTCATCCCTGGTTTTGGTGTGGTTAGAATGTTAGTTTTCTGTGTAGTGTTTTGTGGATCATTGTTTGTCTATTCGTCTTGTTTTCCGTCTGATCATTGTTTGTATATTCGTCTTGTTTTCCGTCTGATCATTGTTTGTCTATTCGTCTTGTTTTCCGTCTGATCATTGTTTGTCTATTCGTCTTGTTTTCCGTCTGATCATTGTAATGACTGTCCTTCTTTGATTTACGGTTTCTGATTGGTATCTTCAAACTTTTTTTCTAAAATAAGATCGCTATTAATAAAAGTAAAGGTATACTATATTGTCCATTTAGTTGGCTCAAAACCAATAATGTTATACAATAATCGTTCTATTTGGGAGGTAAACTGCATTGACTGGAAATCATCACGTAATGATATATTTATTAATTGACCATAAATTTTTTTTATCTTATAATGGGTATTTATAAAATTGATATATTTATTAATTAACCATAACATTTTATCTTATAATGGGTATTATAAAATCATAAACTCGACCAATATAAAAAAAAGTAAGCCAATATCGATATTGGCTTAGTTTTTTTATATTGGCCGAGTTTATGATTTTATATTGTAAAGACAGTTTAGGTTGTATTGACAACAATAATATAGAGTTAATTAATAATTCATGACAGTCACTGACTGTATACATATACAATACATTGACTATCGCAAAAAAATAAAATTCCAGAAATATGTCGTGCGCACTAAATGTGAAATCTGCGGTTTCTTTTATAGAGTAACCACAACATAAACACACGGTCAGTAGCCGTTAATATTACATCATTGTTTATTGTATCTTGATCCTACAGTAACCATCAATACATATAATATGGCCAGTTTGACTTTTATAAACTCCAGAATATATTTTCCATATGCCTGTTAATATATGATATATACGAACTCTGACATTTAATTTAAAATTAACATAGAGACCCAATGGGCATTTGTTTTATAAATTGACCAAACGTTTTGTAATTAAATGTTAGAGTTTGTATATATCGAATAGATTATATGTATTTGAACACATCTATTAAAATAGTATTGATTTAAAAAATTGAATTTTAAGATGTTTTTTCTGGATATTTATAGTGGAGCAGGAACTGCTTACCCTGTTGTAAAAATTTTGTATATAAAATGTAGAGAATGAATAGCAATTTCTGTTGTTACTGTATGTTCTTGTACTTTTGCTGTTTGCAATAAAAATGTAGATATCAAATTTAGTGCGCACGACGAGTACGAGTCACAATCCAGTCCTTTCCGTTTTCATGATTTATCACCGTGTTTATAGCCAGACTTGCACGACGAATATCACTAGTGGATCAAGAGCCACTTACCCTTCCTGACCACCCGAGGACATGCCTAGTTTTTAGTGGTGTTCGTGTAGCTCAATATTTAGTTTTCTGTGTAATGTTTTGTAGATCATTGTTTTCCTTGTTCTTTTGATTATTGTATTATATGTCGTTCTTCAATTTACTGATTACCCCCTTGGTATCTGCAAACTATTCTAACGACACTGACATGCTTTCTTTATATTCATTTGTACATTAACAAAGGTGTGTGCAAGACTATACTAGTTTACAATTATATACATACATTTTGTATATCTTAATATGTACACAATTTCTATGATAGGAATTAGCTTGAATAACATTTATTAATGTAATTTTAAGATGGAGAATACATAATTTGTTGTCAAACTTACGGACTTTGCAATCATCACCACTCTCATAATGTGTAGATTTACATGAACACTGGAATGCACCGCTGGCATTTCTACACTCTGTATTGTTATTAAAAACAGTACATGGGTCAGCTGTTCCACTGCTAGGGCTAGCACATCCTTCATGTAATGGAAGTCCTGTTGTAAAAATTTTGTATATAAAATGTAGAGAATGAATAGCAATTTCTGTTGTTACTGTATGTTCTTGTACTTTTGCTGTTTGCAATAAAAATGTAGATATCAAATTTAGTGCGGACGACGAGTACGAGTCACAATCCAGTCCTTTCCGTTTTCATGATTTATCACCGTGTTTATTGCCAGACTTGCAAGACGAATATCACTAGTGGATCAAGAGTCACTTACCCTTCCGGACCACCCGAAGACATGCCTAATTTTTAGTGGTGTTCGTGTAGCTCAATATTTAGTTTTATGTGTAATGTTTTGTAGATCATTTTTTTCCTTGTTCTTTTGATTATTGTATTATATGTCGTTCTTCAATTTACTGATTACCCCCTTGGTATCTGCAAGCTATTCTAATAACACTGACATGCTTTTTTATATATATTTCTTATTGAAATTTATAGTACCTAAGTAATATCATTATTCTTAAAACTAAGTTTCTCCTTCATCATGCATAGGATATATTGGCTATCCTATGTACCGTAACTTGGGTTATTGTGGATGTAGTCTTATTTGATTTATTGGGCGCCTCTCATGAAAGTTCGAAAATTAACCACGCAAAAATAAAGCAAACACACATATTTAAAACTCCAAAATCGGCTATTGTTTACGGTAATGAACCATTACAAATAGTAATAATGAAAGAGTTCACAACACAATTCAAAATTACACACACCAAAATTAAACACATGCCTCCAGAGAGAAAACCAAAATATCCCAATTTACGGTATGCTCTTTGGTTTTCATGCTGACGAAGGCCTTCAAATTATTTGGCTCTCCAATGTGTTGATTTTGAGCGTACATGTACCTGATTAAGGTTATTCAAGAAACGTGTCGTGTGCACCGAGTTATGTAGCTACGCAATGATAACTATCTCTGGGTCGATACCTCTGCTGGTTTACTATTAATCCCCGCGAGTATCATCCGCCAGTAGTCAGTGTTTCGGTACTGACATGGTCTATTATATATATCTATTATTGCAATTTACAGCTCCTAGATAAGGTAATTATTAAAACTAAGATTCTCCTCCCTCTGACATAAGTGACCATAGCCGATTTTGTCTACTGTAGTCACGCCCTGTGCTTTTCTTACTCAGAATGGCTTTTAAATTATTGGCTTTCCAATCTTTTGAATTTGAGCATACCTGATGAAGGTTATTCCAGAAAAGTGTCGCACGCATTAAATGTGGATCTACGTTTTTATTATGACTGTAAAATCAGAAGTTTAAGTTCCTGTTGTTACATATAAGGAACGTATATGTACGAAACAATAAAGTGTTTGTACATTATACTAAAGCATACTTAATTATGTCATTTGACATTATAAGTTATTTACGTTCCTATCCGTAGATATGGAGATTTTAACACCCTGAAGTAGTCAAGTACATCCTGAGGCGCAGCCGAAGTGTGTACAGGTTACTGAAGGGTGTGTGTTAAAAGCTCCCTTTCTATGGATAGGAACGTAGATAACGAATTTATCCCAGGTTATAGTAAAAAATAAGACATTTTAGACCCCGTCGGCCCACGTAAAAGTGAAGTTTTCTTCGTTTTTGGAAAGAATAAGTAAACAATATGAAAGTTTCGATTGTTTTTACCCGGTGTAGGGTACGAATTTTGGTAGAACCCTTCAGTTGATCAAAGTAACAGCTTGATATTCAAGATATAGCCAAAATTAACTAAATTTTATTTTGGAGCGCAACGTCGCGAGCTTTAGCGTATTGTTATCCCCGTTAACAACATTTGATTGGTTAAATGGTTAGTTTCACCCGGTAATATGGCCTAGCAACACCCGGGGTTTTAACCAATCAAAAGTTGTCATAATTTTCAAACCGGGGATAATACGTTATAATTAGGATTTTTCAAATTTGAAAGCTGCATCTTTTATTGATTGGTTGATTATTGCATAACGTCCAACGAGCAGCATTTCAGTTATATTCAGGACGAGGACAAGTTCAATAACATATAAAAAAAACGATATAGAATTGATGAAAGGAATGGGTCAACGGGTTTCGACTGCCACTGAAAAAGTTTGGAATGTTAAGAAGGGACGAAACATTTAGTATTTTGTAATGGCTACAACGTGCCTTCTTGTTTTCGAAATCTACAAAAGATGTCTTTAGCGCGCAGGGAGCATGACACTCTCTAAGCACGTTTGTTACTCATTATGGTCAACGGCCATTCTTTGCGTATTATAACCCAACAACACCCCAAGACCTCAACGTGAGGGCTCTCCCTATCCGTCACCAGATGACGCGCTTAACAGCTCTGTTGATTGAGTCCTAGAAACCTTCACCAATACCCAGTGTATCTTTTATCAGTATGAAATAATTTATACTTCATCATAATGCTTAGGAGAACATACAGTTTAGCAGATATGTTGAGGAAAAATGAACAATCCCCACACATAAACCAGCAACTTTAGTGTTTTTCTTTTTGTCCTCTATCTAAGATTTTCCTATTGCATTTTTAGAAATGTTCCGACAGTGTGGTATTTTCTATTTTTCGTTTCTTTATTCATTAAATAGTAACCACACATCAACACAGATATCATATAGGGTTAGGGCTAGGGTTATGGTATCTAACGCCACTTCAGTTAAAAAAGTTCAGCTATATCGTAGTGGTTGGTTTTATTGATGGAGGAAACCGGAGTACTCGAAGAACCACCGACCTACCGCAACTCACAGACAAACTTTATCACATAATGTTGTATCGAATACGTCTCGCCATGAGCGGAGTTCGAATTCACAACGTTAGTGGTGATAGGCATTTATTACATAGGTAGTTTTAAATCCAACTACCATACGATCACGACCACCATGGCTCCTCGTGTGTCGCATTTATTAAATCATTCTTTATTGTGTCTTAATTCTACAAGAAGCAGAAATACATCCGACGAATGAATTAACAATACCATATTTTATAACGACTGTCTTTTTTTTGATAGGATAGATAAGCATATGAATGAACAAATTATTATAGAAACAGCAATTGAGTATGAATGTAATTTTCTGTGAATGATTTGCCGGAAAAAGATGACAAAATGTTAGACATTTCTCATTGCAATATGTACTTATTCTATTCAACGGTATTTGTTCGTCCTGTTTTTCATAATATAGTGGAGTAAGCCGAATTGGTGCTGCAGTGTACCAATGG
>MJUT01025688.1:120038-134705 GCA_002080005.1 Gigantidas platifrons
CTATGTCACCTAGTCACCAGATGAGTATCTCCTGTCAGAAAGTCACCAGATGAGTATCTTCTATGTCACAAAGTAACCAGATGAGTATCGTCTCTGTCACCTAGTCACCAAATGAGTATCTTCTATGTCACCTAGTCACCAGATGAGTATCTCCTGTCAGAAAGTCACCAGATTAGTATCGTCTATGTTACCTAGTCACCAGATGAGTATCTCCTGTAAGAACGTCACCAGATGAGTATCTTCTATGTCACAAAGTCACCAGATGATTATCGTCTATGTCACCTGGTTACCAGATGAGTATCTCCTGTCAGAAAGTCACAAGATGAGTATCGTCTATGTCACCTAGTCACCAGATGAGTATCTCCTGTCAGAAAGTCACCAGATGAGTATCGTCTATGTCACATAGTCACCAGATGAGTATCTCCTTCAGAAAGACACCAGATAAGTATCGTCTATGTCACAAAGTCACCAGATGAGTATCTTCTATGTCACAAAATCACCAGATGACAAAATACAATTCACTCATTAATTTGCATATCTATTCTTGAAAATACGTTATTGCAAAATGCTTAATAACACAATAGACTTAGCGATTAAAAATAAAAATCATGTGACTCAGCCACCACGGAAAAGTTTTTCTTGATATTATTGGGGCTCAAACATCATTAGGGGTGTAATGTTTAGCGTGATTGCCTCGAGTACGTTAGATCGTGGGTTCGAGGAGTTCCTGTTCGATAAAAGGAAAAACTATAAAATTCGTATGTTCTGCTTCTCCGCCAAGAACGCAGTACTCAGGAGTAAGACTGGTTGACTCGGAATGAGGATAATGTGTCCCGAAAGGCGCCACATGTCTACCCGCGAACTGTTGTCTCAGTGAGTTAGCACTGTAAAACTCCAACTAGGCGTATTGATGTAGTACAAAGCGGACATCATCATCATCTCATTAACTTGTTCTCGCCATGAAATAGCTGAAAACGTAGATATATAAGTTAGAGCGCAAGACGCGTTTCTGGAATAACCTTCATCAGATACGCTCATAGTAAAAAAAAAAACGGAACAAATCTTTGCCAGAAAGTAAGCCACAGAACCTAAACATAATATCCATAATAGGCTAAGGTCACCTATGCCTGAGGGGGGAGAGCTTGATTAACGGAATTAATCTATTTCTTTCAATGACAATTTTTTTACAACTTCGTTGAATGACATTTGCACACAATCTATATGTTCGATCGGCTATATGCATTTAAACTGACGTGTGGAAGGCACTTGAATTACTACATCATTTCACGATTCATTCAAGCCCTTTCAATTATTTAATTCCAACAAAGGAAGAGGAATACCTCGCCGGCAGGGGGTATTTTGATTTTAAAATAAGATACACTATACTATTGTTTATAACAATAGCACTGTAGCAAATAAAGTTATTTAATATCGTGCCGTGTTTTAATTAAATTTAGAAGACAAGTTTTATCTCTCAAACAATTAGAGCATTGTATTTCATGTTTCTAATGTGACCTTGCGTTGTAATGAAATTCTTTAAAGGCCGGTACACACGATAAGATTTGTATCATACTACTTGTATTATAATACAAAATATTATACTGTGTACTGTCTAAATACTGTGTATTATGATATTTTTTATTAAGGATAGAGCAATGTTCTATCCTTAATACAAGTCTTAGCTGACCTTTCATTTTTATCCAATCAAAATTATCAATTTGAGGTTACACATCTGCATCAGTACCATA
Organism: Gigantidas platifrons; assembly: GCA_002080005.1. Taxonomy (NCBI): domain Eukaryota; kingdom Metazoa; phylum Mollusca; class Bivalvia; order Mytilida; family Modiolidae; genus Gigantidas; species Gigantidas platifrons. The sequence goes on from MJUT01025688.1 coordinate 121,787, forward strand.
ATAAATTCACGTGTAACTTAAACACATGGTTCTTACCACAAAAAAGATGCAAGGCATAGAGCATTGTCCAGAATCCAAGAAAAGTTACAAAATGAAACAGGGAAAACTTTTACAGGTCTGCATTTCTTTAATGAATTGAAAAAGTTCAGGTGTACAGGAATATTGGTTTAAAATGTTCAAATTTCATATCTAATCTTTAACTTTTTGACACCATTTTGGCGGGAAAAACACGAGGTTTTTGATCATTTTCTTATAATCTGACCAGATTAATCTTAGTGTGTGTACAAGAGAGTCTTATAGACGGTTCTTAATAAAATGCTCATAAATATTCATATATCTCGATAACGAGGCTAAGCTAGGCAAAATTTGTAAACAACATGGCAGCCTCCAGTGGAGAGAATATTTCAACAAGAGATTTGTCGAAACTACCAGATATTTCTTTCACCTTTGTGGAAGATTTCATCAAAGGACATGGTACTAGCTCTGGTAAAGAACAAATGGCTAAAGGATTTAAATACTGCAGCGAGGAATACGTGCATTCTGTATCGGGTAAGTTATGATGTCTCGATACGTTTCTTACTTTCTAACCACTAATGACAAGGGCGTCTGTAACTTTTTATTTGCATTTTTTGTCTACAACTAGGAATTTATCTCAGAATTCTACATATTTTTGTTGTTTAAAAATTAAATATCGTTTGAAATGTTATTGTAATGTCGTGTTGCTTCGTAATTAAAAGCTGATTTAATGTAAACAAAGTAATGAGTCAATGACTAGTTGACTGGGCGATCATGCATTGTGATATTTTTATGGGCGACTTGCATTAACAAATGAAGGGTTTTGTAGTATGTATTAAGAAGAACATTGAAATAAATATAGCTAATGTCGGTAAATTATATTATATGAAAATTTTCATGAATGACAGAGAAGTAATGTGGGTGCATTTGTTTCTTTTGCAGTGTATCCAGATGAGGGTGGGTGCTTGGTTAAAGGCAAATGTTTCAGGTCTCAAAGAAAAAATGAGTCCCCGCATGAAATGAAGGTAAGCATATGACAAGCGATTCAAATAATATACATTGTTACAGTTATGTTTGTACACATATATGCAAAGGATATTCCTGTCATCAACAGGCTCATTGACACAAAAAGGGGGGTCAGTGCAGAGCTTGTGTAAATGTGTTGAATCTATACACTGACTTATAAGCTTATTTTATTAACGAATCAAACATTAACATATATTTATGATAAAAAAAAATGTAGAACCAGTGTTATATTTATTTTATAATTCGTAAGTTCAGGTAAAATTGAAGTCCCAATTTCCAGTTAAATGTTTTTATGTTGAATAATATATAGGCTCTTTAATGTAACAATAAATCTTTATGCACAAAACAAAACACAAGTTACTAAGTATAAACTTTACAACAACAAAAACAACATTTTTTTATGAACACTATCATGACTATTTTTGAAACCAATTAATTATAAATTTTGAATTTTCAGATTTTAATCAACAAGGAAAAAGTTGAGAATGCATTTTGTACTTGTACGATTGGACAGAGTGGTTATTGTGGGCATGTTACTGCCCTTTTGTACCAACTTGCTCATTATAAAAAAATGAAATTGGAAATTATTCCAACAGATGTTGCTAAAACATCTTTACCACAAACTTGGCATATACCAAGGGGGCCAAAATTACATGGAGACAAAGCGGACAACATTGTAGTACAAGGTTACGACAGAGAAAATCCACAGCGAGCCACGAAAGGGATCAAATCCACATTATACAACCCTATTTCTGGAGAGGAATCTTTAAACATTTGCAGTTTAGTTGATCAGATGAAAGACATGGATATTTTGTTCAGCACTGTTGCAATGGAAAATTATACTGACTTGGTGCAAACACAGTTTGGAAAGTTTCAAAAAGGATGTGTGTTGAGTTACCAACAAAAAATGTCTAGCGACTATATTTTGAATTTAATGGAAAATAACACTTTTCCAGATTTGCCATCAAAAAATGTTATGGTTTGCAATGTGAATATAGTTCTCAGTGAAAAACAGATGCAGCAATTGATTTCACTGAAAGTAACACAGTTACATAGTATTGAAATTGAACAAAGTACCCGCCTTCAGACAGCTGATCCCAAATGGCACAAAATAAGAAAAGAACGCATCACAGCATCTAATGCAGGAGAAATTGTGAAACGACGAGCAGGTATATATGATTTCTATTTTGTTAAACATTTTGTGTATTAATCCAATGTTTAATTTTTTTTAATGAACGGAAAGTAGTCCTTTCTGTCACATAAAAATGAATTGATAGCTGTCTTAGAAGACCGACAGTTTGAATATCCTTTTCATAATACACATGCAGCCAAGCTATACACAAAACTGTTTTCTGAAACTTGAGAAATGATTGCTTTTATAAAAAAAAATAAAAAATACTACTGTTACTTTTTTTTAATGTGCAGTCTTACAGATCTGTTGTATTCATTTACAAAGTAGAAAATAGTTATATTCCTAGCTGGACGTTAAGCAACCATTCCGTCAGTCAACAGTTTTAATAATTAATGTGAACTTCCAAAGTTATGAAGAAACAAGAAGCCCAAGAAGAAAATAAAAAAATGAAATTTGAAATATGTATAGAAAATTTAGACTTAGTTTTCACAATTCTTATGGTATATTTTTGGGGTTTCAGATGGAAGTAAACTTGTTGAACGTTTGCAGACAGCACGCAGAGTACAAACAGCAGCAATGAAACGTGGCATTGAATGTGAAGTTGTTGCAGCACAGGCATATAGCCAGGTAAATTAAACTTTTACATAGTTAATACATTTGTAACTTGAATGTTTATGTGACCTGTGTATCCTGAAATAATGTGGTAGTACTGTGGTGTAATATATTTGTCTGCAACTTTGCTTAACATGGTACTTGAGCTAATAAGAGCTACATGTAATAATATGAATCCCACAAAAACGGGTAAATTAAAGTGCTCTGGAAGGGTAGGATTCAAGACAATTGTGGATTTACTCATCAAAATTGAAGAAGTAAATAAATAGTTACAAGACAACATTTTGTGGGGCCAGGATGGCTCAATGAGTTAGGTCGCTGGATCTAACAACTCATACCAGCCTATCACCAATACGGCGTGGGTTTGCATCTGGCTTTGTAAATTACACAAAGGGTGCACTCACTCGCAGCCGCAAAGTGATAAAGTTTACCAGTTGCTTGCCTATGGTCGATTGTTCTCTCCAGGTACTCCGGCTTCCTCCACCACTAAAACTGATCGCCATGCAATAGCTGAAATATTGTTGAAAGTGGCGTTAAAACACCAAAAATAAAAAAAATAAATAAAAATCAACATTTTGAACAAATCATTATTATAGATTTTTTTTTTTATTTCAGAAGATGAATGACAATGTCAATTTGTATCCATGTGGTGTGATTGTTAACCCCTTTTGTCACTGGCTTGCAGCAACCCCTGATAGGAAAGTGTATGCACCTGATAGAATCCCATCATTTGGATTATTGGAAATAAAATGCCCTGATAAAAACAATTTGTCTGATGTGAAATGTCTTCATATTCAAGATGGTGAATTGAAATTAAAAAAGAAAGACAATTATCATTATCAAATTCAGATGCAAATGGCAGTTTCAGGACTTAGTTGGTGTGATTTTTATGTTTGGCTGGAAAATGAGTCCCATTTAGAGACCGTGTATTTTGATGAAGACTTCTGGCAAAAAGCAAAAGATAAACTTGACTTGTTTTTCTTCAATTATTATTTGAATTAGATTGTATCACTTGAGCTTCTAACAAACATGAAAACAAAGATATCATTTTAGTTCTTTTGTTTTATTAATGGTCTTCTAAATAAAGTTAGCAGATTGGCCACTGTCCACAACTGGTTAACTGATCCTGCAATTGACAATGGTACTGTTGATTGTAACAAACGATATTCTTTAACCCGTTTTATATGGCGCTCCACATGGATCCTTAAAGACGCAATTGTTTGGTTGTCTTGTATCTGTGATGATGTAAACTGTCCATCGCTACATAAAAAATGAGGAGTTGCTATGGTTATTCCTGTCCCTTCTAACAGTTTATTCAAAACAAATCCCTTGTCAGCCATTATTTGATCTCCAGGCTCTAGTAACTCAATGAGCCCAGAAGTCTTTGTAATTTCAACGTCAGACATACATCCAGAATACAAAGAAGAAATAAATGTAACTGCACCATGAGGAGATATTCCAACTAATCCTTTCCAGGTATTGTGACTCTTGTAGGTTGAGAATGTTTTTGATGCTAAGGCTAATGAAGAAGGTCTTTCTGTAAAAATGTCTGTGCAATCAATGATGACACGTGTATCAGGATTTAATTTTTGAAAATTGGTTGGCATGTAGTGGAGGATTTTTTCTTTACTTGGCCAAATATTGATGCTTCCCAAGATAAAGTACATGTAGTTTGTCCATGTAATGATTGTTCTGCTCACAGTAGATTTGTGAATATTGAATCGCACAGACAAATCCTTCGAAAGAAATCCACATTTCAATCGGCACAAAAACATAAATAGTTCATCCATGGGATCCATTGATTTTGGACGTCCTCTGGTTGTCATGTCATCCGACTGGTTGTAATAAACACTTTTCATTCGTGTTGCAGTTGGTTTTATAGCAGAAAAAAATATTAAAAATAAATTATAAGTTGGAAAGCCTGTATAAAACTCAATCATATCATCGTCAAAGGAGAAGCGTGTCACACCAAATCTTTCCAATTGATATTTTGTCTGAAGCTCAGAAATTTCATCATTTTTTTGCCTTTAGTTCATATTCTTTGTCCTCCAATGCCTGTTCCAGTTGTGTTATCCTGTCAAGGCGGTTAACATGCACACCATCATGGACACTTTCCCTGTAAATAATAACAAAAAAAATGTTTTTTGAAGATAACAATTTTTAATATTAAAAATAGAAAGCTGTCAGCAGAATAAATTCCATCCCAAATTTCTAAGAAAATTGCATCGGTTAACTTGTTCTCGCCATGATATAGCGGAAAAATTGCTGAATTGGCGTTGAACAACAATCACTCGCTCACCTTAAGAAAATTAAAAAATGTTGAAATGCAAATTCTTACAAGAATACCAAATATCCTGGATTGTAACATTATAAAATGGTATTAAAATAGTTACTTAGATATGTAACTATATTTAAAAACAGGTGTTATATATGGAGCAGGACGTTTTTTTATGGGTTTTTTTTTTGCATGTGTGTGTTTATGCTGCTGTGATTGTGTATCCATTTTGTCCCTTTTTAATATTCTTTCAGCTTTGCTACTTAAACTTGTCTGATAAATAATCAGCGGAAAGAAAACATCACTAAACTAAAATAAAACCTTAACCAATAATGAGGACATTGCATGTGCTTTTCTAGCTTTTTTCTATTGGAGTCTGATAACAAAAAATAATTGAATCCGGGAGTGGAATGAACAAAAATGCAAGTTGATATGTTTTTGTTTTGCTTTGATTTTTACCCTAAAAATCTTGTTCTATAATAGAAACCATACCTGTTTTTGTCCACAGAAGAACTTGACACATGTTCAGCTCCTTGTGATATCTGGATTACATCATTCATCATCTGTTCATCATCAGGCATGTTCTCATTCCGTAGTTTAGTGTGTGGTAAATGTCTAGCTGTAGGCAATTTTCTCCCCACTGAGTTTGTTTTCCATTCAAAAATTGATGGGACAACATCAGCTTTCAAACATTTTCTGTTAAGTGTCCAACGGAAATCCTCCTTTTTGAAATGCCTGGAACATACTACAGTATTTCCACCGATCTGTTAAAAAAAAAATTATTTATGAACAAAGTTGAAATAAGTCAGTTTTTTGTTAGTACAGTGAGTGATTGTTGTTTAGTGCATTCATAAATATTTCAGCAAATACACGACCGGGGATCAAACCCACTATCTACATGTACCACAGCATGCTATCTATTACGCCATAGTTGCGGTTTTTTTTTGTACAAGCATAGCCATAGGGTGTTGTCAGCATGTAGCTAGCCGCTGCACGTTGTGAAATTCATCAACGATAATTCCCAGATGTTTATTATAATTATAAAAATATGATACTTTCTTTGAAGTGCATCTTTAAAAACCTTTATTTTACTTTTGTGCAGAATTAAATTGAAAAAGAAAACGTAAACAATCACGAAAATATAAATTTGGCACTTAATCTGTCGGGTTTTGTAACTTGACAGTTACTTGTTTACATAAACACGTGTTTCTTAAAATCAATTTGTTTACCTTGAAAAACGGTCCCTCATCCCGTCTAATTGCAATTATCTATTGTTTTCTTAACGCAGATTTCTTCTCTGATGGTATATGATGGAAACTTAATTCTTTATGTATTCTGGCATTTCCATTACACTGTGGAACACAACAATATTCATCTCGAGATTTTACGTTAGTTGCAGCTTCAGCAGCCATGTTGATGATACATTGCCTAGCTTAGCCTCGTTTTCGAGGCAATGACCCCAGGTCAATGAATATATGAATAACTTTTAAGAACGTCTATAATACAAAAATCTTATAATAAACTGTATTTAGACTGTGCACACGATAAGATTGTGTATTATAATACAAGTCTTATGATACAAATCTTATCGTGTGCACCGCCTTAACAGGTCAGATTCTTAACACATAGAGACATGAAATACATTGCTCCAATTAGTCATGGAATCTTAAATTATACTTATCAACAGACAGCAAAGCATGAAAGAAAAACAAACATAAATTAGTAACAAATGATTAATTTCTAATTATTTTCTTTTACACAAATCATTTATATTCCATAATTCACAGAGAAATAGAAATTTTCTTGCCATTTTTTTCAATTACACCATTATTAATTCCATCAGGTATAATAATGACCATTGTGTCGTTTTTGCTTTTTCCTTCAGGTAAATTGAAATCAGATTTCATTACATTGATCTACATTATGTACTTCCAAATTTTCTTTGTTACAAGAATCATTCATCATTGGAACGTTCAGTGCATTTGAAACAGATTGTTCTATACTTTTCAACGGCCTTTTATATACATTCACAGCATCACTCCTATGTCCACTTCTTGAACAAACCATTTTGTTGTCAAATCCTTCATTAAAAATTGACTGGTGCCACATATCGTTCTGTCTTCACATCTCTTTGAAAAAAAAAACAGTTGTTGTGTTGGAATTAATTCCACATCTTCAGGAAAATCTCCTTCTAAAGCGAAATTTGGCAACTCGGAGAAAGCATCAGAACTTGCCATCCTGACTGTCTTTGACAGAATGATGCAGAAGGAAGAAACATTTTTATTGACAGAAAAGCTAAATTATAGATTTTTTATCGTTTCTTTAGATTATGTGCTAAAATTGATCATGCAAATTGTACATCCTGGCTTACTAACCAGATCATAGACTAACACCTTTACAGTTAATTAGTCTCGAATAAAACTGTCATCTAAGTGGGTTAGAATGTTATATAAATTTTTCTTAACAATTAAGAAAAATTTAGTCTCGACTTCTTAATTGTTAAGAAAAATTTAGTAACATTCTAACCCTTTCATAACGCTGTTTATTTTTACAATAGATACCAAAGCAGCAACACTAAGAAAACATATATGGCAAGTTGGTTAAATGGAAAAATTGCAATAAATTGCCAAGATGTAAATGCTATTCACTATAGGCTACTGTTTGTAGCAATGTTGAATTTCCCTCCAAACATACACTAATCTTATTGCATTCAACAAAGATATATCATCTTCATATTACATGTCATGGCAGTTAGACAAATCATTACATTTAAATATTGATTATGTTTCATATTCTGGCACCTTGACGTTTCAGATCTGATTGATAAGGTTATAATAAATAAATATAAGAGATTAAATTCAACTTAATGTTTTCACTTAAGAATGGAAAAGCTGTAAAAAAATAAGTTTGCTAGTCAACATTTTTTTTTGGACCCAGCATTGTTTTATTTAACAAAAAACCTTAGCAGTTCATATAATAACAGATATCAATTACTATGAAAATAGCACCAAAGCAGTAAATTAAGAATAATCAATAATAGCCAAATTAATAGTACAATTATTTACACCATGGGTCAGTCTTTTCCAGTTGGAATATCTTAATTATTATCTTTTGCCATTAGCTATTTGAAACGATTGAATAATGATCTCATTCTGAAATAATGGGAAAAGGAAGTAACTAGCAATACGTAAACATATTACATATTATACACATGTAAATAGAACACAAGTGTGTAAAATTTATCTAAAAATGTCAAAGGTATGATTCACATAAATGCATAGATAACGGTAAACTCAGTTACCCCTGTATATCAAAGAGAAAAGAGTTAAGGTTGTGGGTGTTAAACGCCACTTTCAACAATATTTCAGTTATATCGTGGAGGTCACATTTATTACTGGAGGAAACCCGAGTACCCGAAGAAAACCACGAACCTGTCGCAAGTCACTGACAAACTTTATCACATAATGTACACCTCGCCTGATGTAGATAACAGGTGGCAATGGAGTAGCTGCAGGATTATCAGAGATTGTATTGCCACAGATGCATAATGGTTAGAGTACACAACCGATCTGTCGCAAGTCACTGACGAACGTTATAACATAATGTTGTATCGAGAACTCCTCGCCACGACCGGGATTGGAAGTCACAACTTCAGTGGTGATAAGCACTGATTCTACAGGTAGTTTCAAAGAAAAAAAGATTATAAAATATATCACATTGCAGATAGAAAACTGTCCTTAATGAAATACTGCTTGTATTATGCTACGATATTAAAATAAAATAAAAATCATAATAGATTTAAAAATCTATCCACGAAAAAACATTAATAACAATAACAATGCTAAATTGGCTATTCTGATATGAAAATGTTAAGTGTATAGGAAACAATTGCCACACATTGATATTGATTATTTTATAGCTTTCTTTCTTTTTGTATCATTATAAGTGTAAAAAACATTCCAATACTGAAGTCTTAAAAAATCATTACACCTTGTAATTAGGAATTCAAATTCTTTTCAAAGTAATTAGAAATTACAAAGATTATAAACCAAACAAAGTGTCAAACTCCATCATTCCTTTTGCGTTATGCATTTTAAGAGCAACTTGAAAGAGCACTAAACATATGCAATAAGTACTAAGCCTCTACAAACAGCACTATGTAATAAATATATACACTATACTATTACTTTTTCACTTGATAAAATGTTTGGTTAATATTCAATGGAGTTTTACCATGTGACAGTAGATTTTATGACAACATCATATGTATTGAACATCAAATTATCTGATAAATTCAATACAATCTTTTTTTTCAAGATTAGCAATTTTTACAAAGAAATACAAAGGAAGTACTATCACTCTTCATTTCAGACATGGTAACACAGACTAATTTATACCTTTAGTTTGTATTATTTGATGTAATCTAACATATCTTATTAGAAACTAGGAAGACATTTTCTTCACATTCTGATTTGTATCTGTATGTAGACTGTAATATTGATAATGGAAAACTGATACATCCTTAGAATCAGGCCCTATGAGAGGGTACATCGGTCCGGGGGCCGGAGAGCCAAGAAGGGGGCCTGTGAATCTCTGAAGGGCCCCATGTCCTTAGCCATAGATGTTTTATTTAGATGTTTTTGGTATTTTCAACTATTTTTAGTTTACCGGTATTTAGAAAAATAATTATGTTAAATTCACTTAGACTTCTGAATTATGTTTGTCACTGCTTTGTATAAAGGATATGTTATCTAGACATTCTGCTGCAAAAGAAATAAAGCATTCATGAAAGTTTACCAGTGGTTTTATTGGACCTCAAATCCTCAATTTTGAGAGAAGTCTCAGCCTGTCCTCGGGACCCCAAAGCAGTCTTGTCCGCCTTGTAAAATTTCTCTTGAAGGCCCTGCTTAGAATACACATTTAGACAGCATATTAGCCGCGGTCGCAATTTTGCAAGTTTTTAAACGGGTGAAATTCGTAGCTCTATGGTCACTAAAAAGAGACCATGATAGCTATGAATTTCAGCCGTTTAAAAACTTGCAGAATTGCGACTGCAACTGAGGTCGGAACTTTCGGGTGCTAAAATGATTTAATTGTAATTCAGCCAGCGCTCGTCATTTTCGTAATTGATATTAAGAGCTACGGTTGAAAACATGACAAAAACGAAAAAAGAAACTACTTCAAATTTGGATTTTCAAAATATTATAATCAATTGAAATCATACAGTCTTCTGAAACATTGTGTAATTAATTTATAAATAAATATATTTTATTTTAAGTTGTTATCACCAACTATGTGTCATGACATTTTCTCACGATAACAATAATATGAGAACAAATTACTTGTTGATTTAAATCAGGAGACTATCATGCACAGGTACAATTGTACAATTGTACTAAACACAAATATCAAATAACATGTTAATACATATAAGTAATTCATTAACATTATATCTACTGATAGACGTAATAATAACTTGGTTCAATGACATCTGCCTCACTTGCTAGTTTGCAGGTTGAGATGGGTGATCCCCCATATGAAGAACGAAGTAAAAGTATAATAGCAAAGTCGTTTCTTAATATTTGTAGTTTTGATAATAACCACCCTACAAAAACTAGTCTCCTAGATGATGTAAAGTTTATTTTCTATAATAAAAATATAAAAAGTAAACAAAAACCATATTATATAACTGCCCAAGAAGTCTTAAGAGAAAACAATTTCATCCCTGACAATATATATTCATATAGTGAATGTCTCACACCCCCGTGGCATTTACAAAAACCCCTTGTCAAAACTCAGTTGCATGATGTTATTACTAAAAAGGACCTCCCTCATCTAATAAAAAGTGAGGGAGATATCCTGATAGATACAGAGTATAAAAACTTTTTAAAAATCTATACAGACGGATCAAAAGATCCACAAAATAATATAAATGGTTGTGCATTTGTTATTCCAGAACGAAAGGTTAGTAAAGGAAACAAATTACAATGTCATATGTCTATATTTATGTGTGAACTTACTGCCATATTCTTAGCTTTAAACTGGATTCAATACTTCAGGCCACTTAATGCTGTTATATTTGTGGACTCGTTATCAGCTTTACAGGCAATCAAAGGCTCTATATATAAAGTAAAAAATTACATTGTTTATGATATATACAATATTATTACATCACTAAGTAAGATTGGTATTAATGTTATTTTAGAATGGATACCAAGTCATGTTGGTATAATGGGTAATGAACTAGGTGACAAAGAAGCTAAGAATTCTATAAATTTAGAAAATATATATGTTTATAACCCTCTATATAAAGAGGACATTAAGACATTATGTCGAACTTTTTAAACAAAATATGTGGCAAACAAAATGGGATAGCAACCCAAAAGGTAGACATTTATATGGTATTAATAACAAAGTATCCTTCTCTATCACAGCACCCAAAATATGTAGATACAATGAAATATTATTTTTCAGGTTACGTACAGGATATATTAAGCTCAATAGTTACCTAAATAAAATAGGAATAAATCCAACAAATATATGCGACACTTGTCAACAGGACGAAACAGTGGAACATTTCATAATACACTGCAAACAATACAACACACAAAGACAAACTATCATTGATCAATTATTACAATTGGGTATCACCAACCCCAATCTCACAAAATTACTATGAGGAAAAAATGTCCAACCAGCTGCTGATTATATTTATCATACTAATAGATTTTAATTATATTTTCAGTTGAGAGCTGTACAGAGCATCCTCTACATCAGAGACATGTGAATAATGACCCTTGTCAAACAATTAATTAAATTGCACTTTTTCAATTAAATTTTTGTTACTTTTGTAAAAAGAAAAATTTTTGATAAGAGTCAGTAGTTTATTTTAACTATAATTTTTTGATATGTATAAAATATCATTTTAAACTAATAATATATATGGGATACAATAGCCATATAAAACTTTTTATTTTACTTTTTAAATAATTTACAGTTAATTAACCTAATTATTATTTATTAAGGTACAATGCATATTAAGAATTAGCCAAGTGGCCAAAGTTCTATTACATAGAGCAAGGAAGGTTATAAAAGAATCTCTTCTTTTTAGCTCACCTGACCCTAAGGGTCATGTGAGCTTTTGTCATCACTTTGCGTCCGTCGTCGTCGTCGTCGGCGGCGTCGTCCGCGTCTGTAAACTTTACATACTTTCTTCTTCTTCTTTGAAACCACTGAACTGATTTGGACCAAATTTGGCAAAAATGTTCATTGGGAGGTTCTCTACTAAATTTGTTATTTTGGTGCAGATCGGAAATCCAACATGGCCGCCAGGGCCAATAATGTGTTCTGATTGGTTGAAACTTTGAAAATCTTCTTGTCAGAAACTACTTAGCCGATGGAATTGTAACATTACAGAAATGATGACTGGATGGTCCTCTACTAAATTTGTTATTTTTGTGCAGATCGCATATCCAAGATGGCCGCCATGACTCGACTTAGTTTAACATTGGACCCTATGTGAATTTCAAATTTTCATCTTTTTTTCTAAAACCACGCAACAGATTTGAACCAATCTTGTCAGAAATGTTCATTAGATGGTCATATGAAAGATTTTTGTTTTTGGCGCTGATCGGAAATCCAACATGGCTGCCAGGGCTCATAATGTGTTCTGATTGGTCGAAATTATAAAAATCTTATTGTTAGAAACCACTAAGCCATTTGAATTGTGACTTTACAGAGATGATCATTGGGTGATCCTGTACAAAATTTGTGAATCGTTTGCTGATCGGAAATTCAAGATGGCTGCCATGACTCGACTTAGTTTAACATTGGACCCTATGGGAATTTCACATTTTCAT
>MJUT01025688.1:135212-153282 GCA_002080005.1 Gigantidas platifrons
ATGGGCGCAATTTCTCACTGAGAAAGTCGCCGTCAAACAATATATAAGACTTCTATTTCATTCTTGGCTAATTTATACGCAATGATTGCGTGAATTTATAAAGGAAAATAATATAGAAAAAACCCCACCCACCCTCCACATAAATGTAATTATTAATTTATAAATGAATGTCATATTTAATTTGGCGGACTTTTTGGCCAAAATATTGATATATATTGATGTAATTTTTATTATTTAATGTGTTTTTCATTATTAATATGATGATGTTATAAATTTGTGTATATATATATTTATATTAATGGCAATACATATAAAATCTATTGCTTGTTTTTATTTATTTCCGAAATATTACTATATATCCCTTTTCGTTCAATTACTGAACTCTGATTGATTTGTGTTCTTGTTATTGGGCTCCTTGTTTTCGGATTTATATACTAGTAATCATTCTCACAAGTAGCAATTACGGAATATAATTTTTGTCCTGTGTGATCACGTGTTCTGATTTTTACCCATTGTCCAATCAAATTAATCTATTTACGGTAATTCATATATGAGGTCTAATAATATGTTTTATTGTCGTTCTCTATATTTTCACAATAAAACAAATAATCCAAGTGAAGTAATGAGTCAGTAATAATTACCTGTATGATCATTCCGGAACAGCATGCGTTCTCTCGTCCGTTTTAGGTTTTGAAATTAGAATCGTATACTATGATGACATGGTGGCGCAATGCCGAGTGAAAAACGGGTATAATATCAATACAAAATAATAAATTACAGGTACATTGCATCATCTGATAACACAGTTAGCATATAAACATTTCACAACAAATCTGATCATTAGTAGAGTCTGTATAGTACAGTACAGAGTCGTTTATTTGCACATGCATTCAATTGTGATGTGATTGCCAGATGTTGAAAATATTTTAGGGTCTTTTATGAATTTATGTGGATGGATGTGTAGAAAACACATATTATGGAAATAGTGTAGCAGTTTCTCAGTTAGGGGGCTGCAATGGTTACTTGAACATCAATGTAAGTAGTTCAAAAATACTGGGGTATTACAAAATATGGATAAAAGAACAAGGGCAAAGGGAACCTAAACAAAAAGACAGTAGCTTCCCGAATGAAATATAGTGTCTTTACCTCATTCCGTGTTATACCTCGTTCCGAGGTATTTTCTTTTTGTGGTTTGCGTACCTCCGTTTACGCAGTCACCGGTCCGAGGATGCAGGTCATGTTTCACTGACGACACGCTTTGTTTACATCACCTACTTTTTGGAAATGCTTGCATTTCAGGTAAGCTTTTGCCGTTTTATTATATATAATAATAAATCTCAACTTCTCCTTCACCCTTATATGCCATCTCATTTGATAAATCTTAAAAACCAACTTAGATATCGTTTATTGAACATGTGAAAACTGTTTTGTGTTCGTCTGATATCCAGCTTCCTAGTTACCAATGACAATAAAGTTGCACTTACGGTTGTGCGCAAGAAAATACTATGGAAAATCAGATTAACAATTATGAGAATTTTGTTGTTTTTCGATAATACGACTGGAATTAAAGCAAAATACGGCATGAGTGAACAACTTAGAAAAAAAGATCAAGCGTTGTTTTTTGGAATTATACCATCATATGTTTCTTCCAACTCCTAAAATATGTGATATTTAAAATGAAAATTGCCAAAAAGTGCATAAAATTTAATCCCAAACAATTAAAAAAAATATCAATTGTTGTTTACATTTAAATCTTTTTTCCATCTAAGTGTGTTATACAGAATTTTTAAAATAATAAAAAAAATCTTTTATTTGGTTCAAATATATCTGATATAAATAACCCGCCAAAGCAGTCAAGCATATTAGCCCCAATGGCTCTCCATAACAGGGAATTCCCAGTACATCGGAACGAGGTTAAGGTAAAAAAAGGTCCCATCGGAGAACTGTCAACAATCGATAACTTGAACACGAGGTTAAAACTCCTGTTTTAAAAGGATATTATTATTTTTTTATTAGTTCATAGCATAATATGTTTGTATGAATACAGATTCATTCAAACGATAGGTATCGTATATTTTACAAGGTGTGTTTCCGTAAGACCATCGGAATGAGGTAAACCCAATATATATGTACTAGAATTGTTGATGGTTTTCATAGTTTTATGGCCATTTAGACCTGTATGTAAAGTTCATAGACCCACAAAGTTTTCAATAAATTTAAAAACTATTAATGCCAATAATATATACAACTGTACTTGGCGATCACAATAACCCTAACCCCAACCCCTAAAAAAGTATTGTGATCGCCAAGTACAGTTGAGCCAAAGTTTGAATAATAAAAAAAACCTTTCTGTTGAAATTTATGTGATTTATTTTGAACAATCGAATAGAATTATTTCACTCTTACATTGGGACTTTATTTAAATTTTTCAGTTTATACAGGATTCTGTTTCATTCAGGGTTTGGTTTATACAGGATATAGTCATGACAATTTTACTTCCTTTCAATTAGAAGTAAACTCCCATAATTCTCCTTTCTCACTTTCCATTTCAAATTCTATATCAATCTTTCCTTTCTTGATTCGTTTACACAACCTGACCTCATGTCAATAAAGCACGACCAAACAAAAGACCACAGTTGTATTGTACTATTTATTCTGATTAAGCTTGTTGCAAAATAAAAATACCATGTAAACATACAATTCTCATAGCAACTTGACCCCTATGAAATGGTGTTACTAAATGTCAATAGTTCATGGAGCAGTTTTCATAATCAGAATCGTGACAATATATCCTCGCTTCGACAAACATGTAACTGATGGAACTACTATTGTCAAAATGAAACTGGCATTGATGGTGTGATGGTAAGCATTCTTGCTGTAGATCGTAAGTTTGAGCTTAGGTCTGGTGAAACCAAAGACTATGAAATAGTATATATATTTGTTACTTCTCCGCCAAATTTTGTGTCTAATTTGTATTACCAGTACATCTGCATAATACAATCGGGACTTATCACCACTAATGTTGTGAATACCGTACTCCAAAGGACACTTGACCACCATCCATGATGTACAGTAACTGAAATAATGAATTTATTGTTTACTACAGTAACCACACTGTACCTAATCCCAGTGTTTACTTGTTTGTGCTGTATCATCATGTTCATTCACCTTCATTGGTGATCTAGCATCCTGTAAGATTGATTGTTTACTAGTTTCTAGATATGATATATTTATATAAACAGGACATACAAAAATGTAGCTAATTATAAATCAAAATGCATAATTCCTGTTTATAAGCAAAAAGTTCATAAATACATGTAACCTGATACAAATGAAAATAATAATATTAATAATTCCCAAAGCGCTTCCCTTTTTATATGTATATGTACATTTGTACATATTAATTTAATGTTTGGTTTATAGAGCTATTTTAACTCTAAATCCTTTTATTCTTTAGCAAATATGTCATGAATGTTAGACTTGTTGTCAGAAGTCCATTTAAAAAAAAAACAATTTTAGACATGGACACATGAAAATAATATTATACCAAGTGAGTATGTTTTTTCATGTTGCAAAAAGCAAAATCCTGATTGAAATCCAATCTCTCACTTGCCCCCACTTTTCTTGATATATCAGAAAGGGGGAGACAAGTGAGAGATTGGATTTTAATCAGATTACAAAAAACAGTTCAAGAAATGAATTTATATGTTTGTTATTTACTGTGATATGGTAAATATTGGGTCACATCTATTTAAATGTTTACATTTAAAGATGGTAAGCACTAATTTAAGAATTTCTATTATTATTTTACAGATCATATTTTGATGTAGAAACTACTAGAACAAGACAGATATCTGTTACAAACACACATACAAGCTTTAAGTCTCCGAACAGTGAAGTTTCCCTATAACAACGTTAACATAAAAGACAAAAATCAACCAGAATTTGAAAGGAGGATATTTGAACACTTTATTTTCTGAAAATCCTCAATAAATTGGATTAAAATGGCAGCTGCAGTAGATATAGCGTCTTCAGAAATAAGTCCACGAGAGCAAGAGAAGATGGACGTCACAGAGGAAGGAAATCTCTTCTCCCCAGGAAATGACTTGGAGGTTGATGCTGCTCCTCTCTCTTCAAAGGTAGATGTAAAATACAGTAGTCACAAACATAGCATGATAAATCACTGTAATACAATGTAGACGTATCACTCTTCTTAGTGTTATTGATATATCTTTTGCTCTGTCAAATCTATTTACCTACTTCCTTATGCATTTAGTGTGATAACAAGTAACACTCTAAATACAAAAGAAATTCTGAAGATATATTATACAGAACAAAAGATATATTATACAGAACAAGAGATATATCACTATCACCCCAATGACTGATACATCTATCACAGTGATCGGGAAAGTCCAGTGCCATGCACAATTTGCGCATTAAGCTGAAAAATGGCACAATGAAAGTAAAATGTAAACGCCCGTTTGGCGCACAATAATTTTGCAAGGTTCGGTATCCATGGAACGATAGTCATCAGTCGTGCGGTACACCAAATTGCAGTGAACCCCTTGAAAAACAGTGAACCCCCACTGAATTATGCATAATCGTGTCGAAATCGGATCATTGAGAATGTTCTGCCTATTTATATATTTATCGGACTGTCTCATGGTTTTTCCTTTGCTTGACGCTGAAGTAAATATAATTATGAAATGTCTAAATACCGGAAAAGAATAACAACCAATGATGTGACTTTTTTTTTCCAAATGTTACTCCAATTAAACGTTTGTAAATTTGATTTTTGACAAATATGAATCAAATGAATGAAAATTTGTATAAAATCATCTCAAAATTCAATATGAAATTTTATTTTAATGGAAAATTCTATTTCTGAAAGTACGTGTCTGCGAGTTATTGTTTGCCGGTATTTAGTTGAATTTTATAGAAAAATCCTCCGAAAAAAAGCAGCGTCTGCCTGTTTTACCTGGCCAGAAGACTTTGTTTTCGTTTGTTGGTCGAGATGGAAATAACAATTTCGATCCTGACGAGTCCGTGAGAAAAGAAACTGAAAATATGATTGACTCTTGCTCACAAGACGTACAAGTACCGTACCCCGACCCTGTCTCATCAGATTGTGATGCTAACGAGAAAGACGTCCACAAATACCGTCCTGTTCGTGGTTGTTTATTGTTAAAATTTACTTGGAATAAAAATTCATTTGAAATGTATGACTTTATAAAGCCTTTTGACCTTTATTTGATTTACTGTGTGTGTAACTGAGTTGAGAACAGATTCAATAACAAAGGCATGAAAGGTGTATCAAATGTTAATTTTTTATTCTCTGTAATTTTGATTATATTCAATTTCAACTTGTGAAATTGTTCTTGTTCCTTGTGGTACAAAATGTAAGTGGTTTCTCAATGATAAGGAAATCTATAATACAAATTTAACTATACATCAGTGTCACTGGATTGGAGAAATGAAGCTTGAAGCCCTAATTCCTGTTCGCCCTGATAATTATAATTATGTAGGATATTAAAAATAATAGAAAAATCAGTGATATTTGATTGCTTATAGATATTAAATGGAGAAATTTTAAATATGTGGCATGCTAAAGTGTATGTGGGCAAAGTTAAACATTTCAGTCCTTGGAATAACAATGTAGTGAAGCAGGTAAAGATGAGTGAATCCAGAGTCTGTAGAAATCACTAGAAAACTGAAAAGCAATTCAATTTCAATCAATTACATGTACATGTCATTGTATATTTATTTAAATGTTACATGAGCTATAGTATGAAAATACATATCTATGCATTATTGTGCTGGAAATTTATTTCATTTACAATGGCCCATTCATATGATAGCATGGCCCATTGAAATTTTTTTGAAGGGGCCATGGGCCCATTCTGAAAAAAACCTTCAAGGTCACTGCTATCACAGTGATTTATCACTCTGTCTCAGACTGTACTGTAGCTTGTTTGTGTCGTAATTAACTACTTCTCATGGTCACTTGTTTGGTATGAGCTATGGTCCTCATTGAAGACTGTGACCATAAGGTGAAAAGTTGTTTTTAATAATTTTTAAGATCAAATTTGGAAATTAATATATACACTCCGACAAAAGTTAAGCACCACTCTATATTTTTATCGATATATTATTATTTTTTTTACATCAATACTGTTAAAACAATTAAAACAATAAAAATAATATCACCATTTTCCTTACACTTCTTAAAAGACTACACCAAGGGCTCTAAAATTACCAATCTACAAAGTATTTATCATCCTGAAAGACGTGACAAAAATGGGGTTCAAAACAGGTGCTGGAAAAATGTAAAACCAATTTGTCTTTGATGGAAGTTTTTAACATTGCATTAAAATGCAGTCTTCAGATTTTAAGAACTTTTAAATGCATCTATTGTGCGTATGTGTAAGGCATAAAAATCAATAACGAGTATATCCACCACGTTTATTGTGAAGTTCTGTAACACGCCTGGTCATGCTTCGCACAAGACGCCTAAGCCGTTCTTGGGGGAACTGTTGCCACTCCTGTAAGATAGCAGTTCTTAATTCGTCAATATTTTGACATTTTGGATTGCATTGGTTAATTTTTCGGCCAATAAAGTCCCATACATGCTCTATAGGGCTCATGTCTGGCGACATCACAGGCCATGGAATTGTCTGAACAGCCTCTTGCTGTAAAAATTTTGTACAATTCGGGCTCTATGTGGCCTAGTGTTGTCGTCCATGAACATTGGCCTGTCAGCCAACGCATGATTGTCGAAATGGAGGACTACGCGTGGAGCGAGCTCATTGTCACGGTATTTTTGGCCTGTCAGATTACCATCAAGAACGTACAAGTCCAACTTACAAGGAAAAACAACCCCAGACAGTTACACCCCCACCCCCAAAAGCAGTTGTGCCCAAAATATGGTTGTCCTGAAATGAAGTGTATCGTTGGCGCCAAACCCTTGCACGACCGTCGGTAGGGCGTAACAAAAAACGACTTTCATCAGACCAGTGGACCCGTCTCCATGTGCGAATAGTCCACCCCAAATGATCATGTGACCAGTCAAATCGAGCATGGCGATGACGTAATGTCAACTGTGGACGTTTTATGGGTCGTCGCGCTCGCATTCCCTGATGGTGGAGGCGTCTGATTACAGTGCGCGTGCTAATGTGGCCTCCAAACGCTAAATTACCACGAAGTGCACCAGCTGTACTGAACGGCCGTTGCCGCGCCCGTCTGGATATGAGCCGGTCCTCTCTCTGCGTTTTTTTGGGAGGTCTACCTGCACGTGGATGGTCAGTAACATTCCCCGTTTAACGAAAACGCTGCATCAGTCGTACAATGATGGAATGGTTAACCCTGAAGTGGTCTGCCACCCTTCTATGGCTAAAACCACCGTTATGCATGCCAACAGCTTGCCACCTTTTTGGTATGGTTAATTTTCGCCGCACCATACCAAACCAATAGAAAATGAAACTTAAAACTCTACACAAAAAAAAATCAGCTTTCGTTCGCAAACACAAATGTTGAAAAGTACACGTGGCACTTTACACACCTTGTCATATACACATAAATAAAAATCGATCAATAACCTGTTTCACAGATAAGTAAGTATGTGTGTACAGGTAACGAAAACAGCAAACCGATTTGAAATAAGTTCATTATTAGAAAAGATATTATTGAAACAAGTCAGGTGGTGCTTAACTTTTGTCGGACTGTTATATTAAGATTTTAAGATGTTTGAATTCATGTAGGAAAAAATAGTTAAAAGATTTTAATGACAATATTGAATAAAATTGACAATCAGCTAAAAGATTTTAATGACAATATTGAATAAAATTGACAATCAGTTATTCTGTTGAAAATTAAAAAGAAAATCTTATCCATAGGTATGTAGATCTTCAATACATGTAAAACAAGCCTCCAGTAACAGTTTTCATTATAACGTTTTGACTTATAAGTCTGAAGCTGCATTTGAAAGAATTTTGATTAAAGATCTTTGTATTTTTTATTGTTATATAACAGACCTGGAGTTTTGGGCCTGTGGAAAACCATGAAGACTGGTTACTGCAAGTCTTTATGATTGAAGGGAAGCTGTTGGCGAAAGTTTATCTGCACAAAACATTCATACTGTAGCCTTTATACACCAATTTTTCTGTCAGCCACTACAACACAAACAATGTATTTCCTTCTGTTTTTCAGGGCTCTTTGATAAGTCCAAACCATGAAGAATATGAATACATCTGTGATATCATAAAGGACAGGATAGAAGAAGGACAAGGGGAGACAATTTATGAAATAGGAACAGGAGGTATTGTATAAAGCTATTGTTACACAGCAGACATTTTGTTTTCATGTTATACATATAGTACATTGCATTGGGATATTTTGCTTTAATTTGACCCCTGTTGATGGACAGGTGTACTTGGTAAAATCATATGTGATAAAGCTGACTGTGACATTGATAATATAGCAGATAGTATATGAACATTAAAATACAAAACCTTAATTCTGATTGCTATGATTAAATGTATGAAAAACAAGATTGAACCCTAATTGTACATAAAACATTGTTGGATAGTGTTTTACAATGTTTTTTTTTATTTGGATGGTAAATATAAGATGGCCACCATTGCAGGATATAGTTTTTTAACATAGTACACTATGAGTACATGTCATGCTCAGTTTTGTATACAATGTATATATGTTGAGTATTCTAAAATGAAGTTGTTACAGTCAGAACTTCCAATTATCAATTTAAGATCTGTTTCATTAAATTATCTGTGATTGATTAGCATTTCTGACATTTACATATTTCCTTCACAAATGTGAAATTTTATGTATATTTTTCTTTCATGTACAAATATGTATATGTATATTCTTTACTCTGCATTTAAGTTTTGACAATTGTTCATATTGGGCCACTCTTTACATATAATTAAGATGAAATAGATAGAGCTGGTAATCTTCAAACTGATTCAGAAATTTACTCCTAATAATTATTCATCAATTCATTTTAATTTTAAGATGGTGAGACTCCAGGACTGAATGAAGACGATCTCTTTGCATCAGCAGCTACATTGAAAATGATAGCTCAGAGTTTAGGTTTAGAAATGGTTTTATTACGGCAGAAAAGAGAAGTAGATGGAGTCGTACATGAATATTTGTTACGGAAAAAACTTGAACCAGCAGATTTTATGGAAGTTAGGTATGAAAATTTTGTGATTGTTAAATACGATATTGTCTAATTTTATATATCAATATATCTTTTCTGTCAAATTTACTTATACACTTTGTATATCATAAACATTCTAAAAATATTTTTGATTGCTGTATCCATGATATCACCAATCAAAACAGCCAGTGCTCAAATAATTGTATTATTAATTTAGATTTTTACTAATTTAATCATATATTATTTTTTAACATAAAAGTAAGTTTTATTCAGGTATTTGAAATAAAGGAAAATAATTTATCTAGCTTTCTACTCGACACTTTTTTTATTTAATATTTAATTGTACTGTATGATAATTTAACCCAAACAACTGTCTATTCTAAAGACAAAGTTTAATTGTGAGAAGGTTTGGTTTAGGCTGGTTTCACTGTACTGTATATACATATGTATCAATGAACTATATTTCAACATTATAGAGTTGCTGTGGTCGGGAACGTAGATGCTGGAAAAAGTACTCTTCTTGGTGTGTTGACGCACGGAGAATTGGACAACGGAAGAGGTCATGCGCGACAGAGACTATTTCGTCACAAGCATGAGATGGAATCAGGAAGAACAAGTAGTGTTGGCAATGACATTTTGGGTTTTGACGCAACAGGGAAAGTAGTTAACAAACCAGAGCATGGAAATTTAGACTGGGTTAAAATTTGTGAAGAATCAGCCAAGGTATGGAGGAAAGATACATATACAGTAGTCAGAGACATACCATGATAAATCACTCTGATAGACATACATTGTATCACTCATATTAGTCATACTGATACAGTACAGTCAGAGACATACCATGATAAATCACTCTGATAGACGTATCACTCATATTAGTCATACTGATATATTTTTAGTTGTTTTAATATATATCTTCAAAATTTCTTTTGTATTTAGAGTGTTAATTGCTATCACCCAAAATGCACAAGAAAGTAAGTAAATAGATTACACAGACCAAAAGATATATCAGTATCACTAAGAAGAGTGGTACGTCTATCACAGTGATTTATCATGCTGTGTCTTTAACTGTACTGTATGTAGAATAATGGCAGTTATGAAGTTAGAGACAGACATTATCACTAGTATGACAGCGAGGCTGATAGGACAAGCTGTGATAATGTTTATCAATCACTTCAACACTGAAGTTATTGTTTTTATCTGTAACCTCATGTGTTTGACACTTTCAGTACCAGTCAGTCAGTTAATACTGAAAATACACCTCAGTAAGATCAAAGGAGGAATGCATAACTTACATATAAAATACACCTCAGTAAGATCAAAGGAGGAATGCATAACTTACATATAAAATACACCTTAGTAAGATCAAAGGAGGAATGCATTACTTACATATAAAATACACCTCAGTAAGATCAAAGGAGGAATGCATTACTTACATATAAAATACACCTCAGTAAGATCAAAGGAGGAATGCATAACTTACATATAAATGTACATTGTTTGTCTACAGTTCTTTACCTTAAATATCATATCATGTACAATTAAAAAACTAAAATCCTCACATTTTGAGAATTTGTCCAGTTTCTGTAAAGAGACAATCAATTAAATTGATTGATTGTTATTTAGGAGCAAGTCAGCAGTGTTTCAGTTATGTTCATGGCAAGGACAAATTTATAAACAATAAATCTATTGCAAAAAAATTGAAAATCATAAATGCCTGTACCAAGTCAGGGCCATTGCAGTTTTCCAGTTTCCCGGTTGTTGACTGATTTTGTCTGTTTATTGATTTATGAGTTTTGAATTTCCCTTTGGTAGATTGCTCTGTGTTCGGTAATTTTGTTATTACCCTTATTTATCATCTTCTTAATTTCAGAACCAGGAAATGCATTTGACATCAGACCTCACTGTAATGTGAATATTCAATTTTGTACTGACGATTGTTCCAGGATCTAAATGGTTGAGGTCCTTATTGGTTAAAATTAAAAATGTTCTAAAATAATCGCCTCTCTTTTTGAACTTGGACAGTTTTATTGATCTGTTTTAACAAGTATATATGTAAGACTTGGATCAACTTCCAGCCTCTAATCGACATCCAATCATCAAATCCATGTCCAATTTCAATGATGCAGACACTGAACTGAGTCTATCATATACACCATCATATTCTGACTACCTGTTTACAGGAGATACATTTCGTTTGTCTAAAATTTATAATACATTTTCTTGTTAAAAATCAAAATTTGTTAAATAAATGTATTTATAATTTCATTTCAGGTGATAACATTTATAGATTTAGCAGGACACGAGAAGTACTTAAAGACAACAGTATTTGGAATGACTGGACATGCACCAGACTTTGCTATGTTGATGGTAAGATTATGATTGATTGTTGTTTAGCAGCAAATGATTGATTGATATATTGTATAATATAAAAGAAAACAAAAGTTGAAAATAGTAAAATCTGTTTAATTATGCATGGTACCCATGGAAGGCTTTATTTATTTGAAAATAGAATAACCACCTATAGTAACAATTTCATTTCTTTTTTCTGCTTTTTTTCATTTGATTAAGATTTTTACACTCCCACCCATCACAGAGATTTCTAGTGTCTTCCCTATGTGCCATGTATGTTTTAATTGTCTTGTCCGAGTGCTGTGCAATTAAAATACCATACACTAAATATATGATAGGAAATGTTCAAAAAATTCATATTCTATTGTTTTGTTTTACTTTCATGTCAGTTATATTGTGACAGTTCTTTAATCGATAAAGGGAGATAATTTACTTATGGTCCTCATTATAATGGATACCCCATATGTTTATTATCGACCTTTCTGATTATATTATCAAACTACAATATCTTACAATGTAATTTTAAAAATAGATAATGAATCATGTCTACGGTAAAGTGTTCATTTTAAGTAAATTTACAAGTACGCCCAACATATGGATCATTGTTGTACATTATCAGCTTGTTACAATTTTGATAATTATTTGATTGCATAATTTGACAGTACCATTTACATTTGTTTCTTAATTAATATTTTACAAGAAGGGTATGTTTTTTGCTAAACTTCACACTAGGAGTCAAAACTTAAATTATAATTCTTTGTACTCTACGGGAACATGATATGCCATAAATGATACATATAAAAAAGTTGCATTAAACAGTAAAGGAAAAAGGTGTGAGATTTTATGTCACAGCAGTTAAACATCACTTGTCAACAAATTAAAATCCTCACCTCCGGGCATATATAATACCAGTATACCGACCTCTAATCGGATTATTATCACCAATAAACTTTATGATTGTCAATCAAAATGTTTACACAGCAATTATAGAAGGAGACAATAATGTTAGTATTATCAATTGAAATTTTACCAAAAATGTTATGTATTTATTTGTATCAACACTTCATTAAACAATACAAAAATACCGGAAGTTATTACCACAAAATGTTTTCATAAATGTCACAACAATAAACAATTATTCCAAGAGTTTACATGTTTATCAATCACAAAATGACACACAGGTACATTTATTTTAGATTCACAAGACATGCATTACAATTTCAACATGTAACAATGTTGAATTACCTACATGGCTACAAACGTTTGTGTTGTCAAAACCTTGCTTACCGCCAAACGGAAATCAAATGGTCATTTTTCGTCGAACATTTAAATTCTTGGTTTGTTGGCAGCCACGAAAACCACGAAAATTGGTATACCACGAATAAAAATGAATTCACAGTAAGATTGAAGACATTAAACTGCAGAACATACAAAACTATAATAAAATATCTACAGTAAAGGGGCATAACTCTTACTGAACTTGAGTTATCCAGGCAAATTGACTTTTTTAATAAAATATAAAAATACAGTTGACTCTCATTGTCTCGAATTTCCGGTTGAGTCGAATTCTTATCGAAGTCCCGAACTTCGTTGTGTATGAATATATGTAATTGGACTCCTGTTGAGTCGAATTCGGACGAGTCGAAATTTAGGTTGTCTCGAATAAAAGCTTTGGTCCCGAGATGTAGAAAGCAATATTATTTACATTCTTTAAGTCAAATTTACCTGTCAAAACATGTGTATAATTACCTTGGGATTAAAATCGGTTCATAACATTATAAGTGCGCTTGGGTCGGCATACATCAATGATTATGAAAAGTACACAATGGAAGCATTTTATCTATTTTCGGAAATTAATTTTGATTAAAGATGTATAATTTCTCAATTTTGAGAGATTTGAAAAAATGTTGCTCTTAATTAACAGTTGTAATAAAAGGGGAAATTTTATTGAATCATAAAAACACACAATTTATTGTAAATATTGCACAAAGAAAAATACGTCATGATGGGTGAAGTTTAATGACAATGCATCAGCTGAAAAACATAATAATACACACAAAAAAGATATCTAGAAGTTATCAGTTGTTCCACAAGATTCAAAGAATTTAACAGAGAAAAAAAACAGCAACAAAAACATCGAATAAGTTTTAAATCGTTCAGAGAATCGGGACATGCGATGCTGGTGTTAGCTCTTTGAAATTTCGCTCGAGTTGTCTCCCTTTCGTTATTAAACAAACTACACTTCCGGTTTTCGTAGCTCCTCTTGAGTCAAACTACGGTTGACACAGATTTTTTCCATGGTCCCATCGAATTCGAGATAACGAGAGTCAACTGTAATATATAAATTTACATATTTCAGGTGGGGTCTAACGCTGGTATTATTGGGATGACAAAAGAACATTTAGGATTAGCATTAGCATTGAACGTTCCTGTGTTTGTAGTCGTCACCAAAATAGACATGTGTCCACCAAATGTACTACAGGAAACATTGAAATTGTTACAAAGAATTCTTAAATCACCAGGTTGTCGAAAAATACCAGTTCTGGTACAAAACCAAGATGATGTTATATGCTCAGCAATGAATTTTACTTCTGAAAGGTGAGTCAAAGGGAGTGCTGATTTTACTTTTAAATATGTTAGCATTTTAGTTATATGGGATAAATTTTTCTGAGAGCAGCTACCGGTTTCCTCCACCAATAAAACTGACCGCCACGATATAACTGAAATATTGTTGTACAGCAGAAAAAAGTGTTATATGTACGCTAATTGCTGGCAGTATTTATTAAAAATAAACCATGTATTCAGTGTGGGAAACCATTTTTTTCAAACACTCGCCAAAATGGCGAGTTGTCTGAAACAATTACTTGCCAAAATGAAACAGAGCTCGCCATGTTTGGCGAGTGACATTTTTTTTAAACTCGCCAACAAATACCAAATAAACAATACAGTAATGTTCAACAATTTAATTTGCAGATTTTGACAAGTCATTAACTTGGTCAAGAAGAATCAACACTCTCTTAAGAGCTGCGTTGATCTCTTCATCCTCAATTTCGTTGTCTTCATCTTTTAAGTTTTAATGCACGGTATACCCGGTTCCGAAACATATTTAACTTTATGTTTTCACTACGAATTCGTTTGAAATATTTCAAAACCAAATTATTTTATTTGCATTAATTTTAAAAGTCATCACATCTATTTGTAATGAAACAATATTTCATTTAATCGTGAAATCGGCCTTGGCAAAATTATGTGGGGTCGGGATTGTATACTTAATTTTTCTGTTGACAGAAATGAAGTGTCATGACTCATGGCGGAATGTTTTCTTATCGAGTACAATGATTAATAAAATGTTGGATAAATGACACAGTTAACAGAAAATTTAACTGTTTGGGAGCTATGATATTTTAAAGCTGTAACCAGTTATGGCAAGCGGTTCCTACTCGCCAGATCGGCGAGTATAAAGTGGATCTTACTCGCCATTCGCAATTTCCACTCGCCTTTGGCGAGTTGGCGAGCGGTCGTTTCCCACACTGGTATTATAAAACTACTGAATATGGTTTTACATATGGCCTTATTGGAAAATGGTAAAAAGTCATTTTATCATAAATTATGATGGTCCTTTAAAAACACGTTGATTGGAAAAACCAAAATGATTTCACCGCTAGACATATTTTAACATACTTCCCTAGGGAAATGTTTTTTTTTTTAAAAGCTTAGTTGTCAGAAATCACTAGTGGTGGAACTGTACATGAGTATTCATTGGATGGTCCTTTAAAAAGTTGAAGCTTTTTTTTATTGTGTTCATTAGGATACGAAGATATCCTCTACTGATGAATGTAGTGTAATATAGGACTTTATTATATGACTATAAATATTTCTTTTATCTGATTGTCTGACGTCCCTTGAAACGTTCATTGATAAAACGTTATATTCACCTCACACGACATAACACGTGGTGAATATAACATTCCAACGTCTTGCACCATACGAAACCAAAGAAAACGTCGTGATAAAAGCTTATTTTAAGGGTAAAATCAACATATAAAATGTGTCATATAATAAAACAATTAATGACTTTCAATTCGGTGGATTCCAGGATTTATTAACCCAAGAATAATATATTTACCTTGGCCCTAAGGGGCCTCGGTAAATATAATATTCTTGGGTTAATAAATCCTTGTATCCACCTCATTAAAAGTCATTAATTGTATGATATGATAAAAATGTTAATAAACCTTTTCTTCAGAATTCCAACCTTTTTAGCTCACCTTGCCAAAGGCAAAGTGAGCTTTTGCGATCACTTGGCATCTGAATATGTTAACTTTTCACATTTTAATTTTCTCCTCCAAAACCACTTGGCCAAATAAACTATGAAAGGTCCTCTATAAAGATTGCTCATTTTGCCCCGATATGTTAGCAAACATGGCCACCATAGGCTATTCTTTTTTCTGGTTATTTCTAAAAAAAATCTTCTCCTCTGAAACCGAGTAGCCAAATGAACCAAAATTTGGTAGGAAGCACCTATGGAAGTTTCGGTATAAAGTTGTCTCAAACCAGAATGAAAGGTGAGCGACAGGCTGAACCCACTGAGCCTCTATTTTTTTATTGGCTTATAATATTGTATAATTTCTATTTTAACATTAACCTTTCTTTTTGTAGAATGTGTCCAATTTTCCAAGTGTCAAATGTAACAGGAGAAAATTTGAATTTACTACAAACGTTTATGAATCTTTTGTCAACAAGATTAAAAAGTTTTCCGGCTGCACCTGCAGAATTTCAGATTGATGACACATTCTCTGTGCCGGTAAGTAGATTTTCTTTACAGGGGAAAATTCCTTATTTATAAAATTTAAAATTTATTACCTCCCTTTGTTATTTTTGCAAGTGCTTCCTTTCTGATATAATTTCTATGGGGGAAGTTACGTAAATATGCATTTTTTATGAAAAAAAAGACAAAAACACTATTTAAGAGAACTTAAATATACATGAAAATATTGAGAATTTTAGGGTGAAATAAGATTGAATATAATAAACTTCCCACAATGTCTGCAAATACTCTGTCACTAAAAAATAAGCTTGATATTGACTTAAACCATAAGAACATCAGATAATATTAAAAAGGACTTTTTGTATTTGACAGGGAGTAGGAACTGTTGTCTCTGGGACTTTACTACAAGGTTCTATTAAGATCAATGATACTCTGATGTTAGGACCTGATGCCCTGGGAAATTTCCAGCCAATAGCAGTTAAAAGTATACACAGAAAAAGAATGCCAGTTAAAGAGGTCAAAGGTGGACAAACAGCATCATTTGCTCTTAAAAAGGTAACAATACAAACTTAACAACCAGTTAAAGATTCTTTATAAAGTAAATGTCACTCCATGCAAATCCAGGTTTGTGTTTAGTTATCTGAGTTTTGAAATACCATCATGTATGGCTATAGATTATTAACATTCAAGAAAAAATCATATCAATTTACTGAGTATTTTTTAGAATTGTATTCATCAATTATATTGTTATCAATTTGCAGTTTACACTCCTATAAAACTGCATTGTGTGGGTTCAAGCCTGGTCGGGTCAAAGCAAAGACTATAAAATTGGTATTTGTTGCTGCTCCGCTAAACACGCAGCGTTAAGGAGAAAGAGCAAAGACTGCTCGGCTCAGAATAAGGATAATGTGTCAGTTGGGTGACATGTCTATCCGCAGACTGTTGTTTCAGTGAGCTAGCACTATTAAAATCCAACTAAGCATGTTGATTTAGTACAAGGCAGACCTTTTCATCATTTCATTGAAAATTAACTTGTTCTCGCCATGATATAGCTGAAAAATTAAAGAATTGGCATTAAACAATAATCACTCACTCATTCTTATAAAGTCAAAGTTTTATTAGCTGGTACAACATCACTGACATCACTGAAGTTAGATATTGAAATGTGCACCTGATGCATGACAACATGTAATATACATATCTTCAATATTTATTACAAGATTTTACAAATGTGAGAATGATTCGTAATTCTTGATGTTTTTCCAGATTAAGAGATCAACGATACGAAAAGGGATGGTAATGGTGTCACCAAAGATTGAACCAAAGGCATGCTGGGAATTTGAATCAGAAGTATTAGTATTACATCACCCGACAACAATTAGTGTCCGATACCAAGCAATGGGCAAGTGTTATATAACATGTTTTATCTTTGAGTCCGATACCAAGCAATGGGCAAGTGTTATATAACATGTTTTATCTTTGAATTGTTTTTTTTATTACAATATATATTTTCTCTTATACAGTAGAACCTGTCTAATCCGACACATCAAGGGGCCAGTGAAATGTGTCAGATTGTACAGGATATCAGAACCTGTCTAATCCGACACATCAAGGGGCCAGTGAAATGTGTCAGATTGTACAGGATGTCAGAACCTGTCTAATCCGACACATCAAGGGGCCAGGGAAATATGTCAGATTGTACAGGATATCAGAACCTGTCTAATCCGACACATCAAGGTGCCAGGGAAATGTGTCAGATTGTACAGGAT
>MJUT01025688.1:153686-169450 GCA_002080005.1 Gigantidas platifrons
TGGGCAAGTGTTATATAACATGTTTTATCTTTGAGTCCGATACCAAGCTATGGGCAAGTGTTATATAACATGTTTTATCTTTGAATTGTTTTTTTTTATTACAATGTATATTTTCTCTTATACAGTAGAACCTGTCTAATCCGACACATCAAGGGGCCAGGGAAATGTGTCAGATTGTACAGGATGTCAGAACCTGTCTAATCCGACACATCAAGGGGCCAGGGAAATGTGTCAGATTGTACAGGATATCAGAACCTGTCTAATCCGACACATCAAGGGGCCAGGGAAATGTGTCAGATTGTACAGGATGTCAGAACCTGTCTAATCTGACACATCAAGGGATCAGGAAAATGTGTCAGATTGTACAGGATATCAGAACCTGTCTAATCTGGCACATCAAGGGGCCAGGGAAATGTGTCAGATTATACAGGATGTCAGAACCTGTCTAATCTGACACATCAAGGGGCCAGGGAAATGTGTCAGATTGTACAGGATGTCAGAACCTGTCTAATCTGACACATCAAGGGGCCAGGGAAATGTGCCAGATTGTACAGGATGTCAGAACCTGTCAAATCTGACACATCAAGGGGCCAGGGAAATGTGTCAGATTGTACAGGATGTCAGAACCTGTCTAATCTGACACATCAAGGGGCCAGGGAAATGTGTCAGATTGTACAGGATGTCAGAACCTGTCTAATCCGACACATCAATGGGTCAGGGAAATGTGTCAGATTGTACAGGATGTCAGAACCTGTCTAATCCGACACATCAATGGGCCAGGGAAATGTGTCAGATTGTACAGGATATCAGAACCTGTCTAATCCGACACATCAAGGGGCCAGGGAAATGTGTCAGATTATACAGGATATCGGAATACTCAGGTTGTATTTTAGTTAACAGAAATACTTTGGGACCATAAATTTTTGTTGGCTGTCACAGGGTGTCGGATTGCACAAGTTCCACTGTAATATATTATTTGTGGTTTTCTCTATTTATTTGGGTTTTCTCTACCTATGAAAATGACTGCCATGAATGACATAACTGATATAACTAGTGAGACTGCTTCTGTAGTGTTATAACACTGATGGCCAGCATACAACATTATGTTAATAAGTTTGTCAGATTCTTTGAGTAGGTAGATGGTTTTCTCCACCAGTAAAATTGACTTCCACGATGTAACTGAAATATTGTTGAAAGTGGTGTTATATACTCTGTAATGTAATGTAATATAATGGTAAGCCTGCTTGACTAGAAAAATATAATGTTAAAATCTGAGAAAGTGATGGTCATCAATTCCACCAATATCAACAAAGCGAACAATCATCTCTCATCTTAACTGAACTCACTGAATACAAAAAATACTAAGACATATGATGTTGAAAAAGCATTGAATTGATCTATCATAAATTGTACAGGAGAGATCTAATTTGTGCTTTTATTCTGATCAAGATGCATAGAAATAATGTAAAAAATGTAAAAAAAAAAAATCTTTTGAGAAACCGATGTACTGATTTACACTAAACAATATACATGAATTATCTAACACTTTATGATCCCACGTGGTGCCAAAGATTAGATGGAATTATTCTACATATATTTTCTTAAGCAAGTAAGCAATACTTTGTCTCTTGAACCGTGTATTAATAAGTTGATTTACATTTTCAGTTCATGTTGGAAGTGTTCGACAGACAGCTACAATAGTTCACATGACAAAGGAGCATTTACGAACAGGAGATAAAGCCATAGTACGATTTAGGTTTATAAAAAATCCTGAATATTTGAAAACGGACATGAAAATGGTGTTCCGCGAAGGAAGAACAAAAGCTATAGGAACCATCTTTAAATTACATCCACACGTTAGTGCTGTGGCACAAAATACAAGGCAGCAAAGAGCACAGAAGAAAGCAATGGAAGCTAATCATACGTCAAACCCAGCTAATGAACCTCAGAAGGCAAGCAAAAAAACAAAACGTGATGTTACTACTGACGATTCTAACGAAAATGTACTTCAAAATGGAACAATGGGAGAAGCAAGAGTTAACTCCCCTTCTGCAGTGACAGTTGAATCATAAGCTGAGTGAAGATATACATATATATGATTTAGATTTGAAACAACAATTATTTTCCCTTTTTGAAACAACAATGTGCAAAGTTATTGAATAAAACAATTTTAAAAACTGTTTAACTTGCCAACCAATACCTCTTTTCCATAGAAGGTAGGAGGAGGGTGATACTGGTTTCACTCTGTCCATACAACATTATGTGACTTGCAACAGGTCGATGATTTCTCTGAGTACTCTGGTTTCCTCCACCAATAATACTGACCGCCACGATATAACTGAAATATTGAAATTGGCATTTAACACCATAACCCTACCTCCCTAACACTATTCACAATGAGGTTTATTATTATTCCAAGTTTTAAATTAATAATTGATTGTAATCTAACATGGCTAAAGCGTTTTACATGTACTGGTTTTGGATTTGTAACTTTTCTTATCTCTGATTAGGTATCGAGTGTTCATCTTGAACAAAAACAGAAAAATGTACAATTGGATATTGATTTTATCATGGTTATTATTTAGTCATATGTAGGTGTATTATATTATGGCTATTTAATGCCACTTTCAATGATATTTCGGTTATATCATGGTGGTTAGTTTTATTGGTGTAGGAAAATGCATAGGGTTATATCAAATACACATTGTCGTAGTTGTGAATAAAATTTTAGTGCAGCAATCATGAAATATTGCGAATGCAACCCTAATCATAATTACAACAATCACATGCTCATTAAATTTGTGTAAATAAACTGAACTTTTTTTTGTTTGCGAGGGATCAGAATGTAAATGGTAACATGTAAATGCTAAAAATAGATATTTTCAGCAGCTAGATTTCCAGCATGGGTAAAAATGTTGTAGAGATAAAAAATTGTATGCTTTTGGTGGGGTCTGTATTGTTTATCTCTTTCATTTTCTGTGTTGTGTTTTTGTTTTGTCTTCATCCTATGTCTTGTCTACCCAATGTTGCCAGTTTCTCTGGATTGTCTATTATTGATTGTCCCTTCGGTGTTCTCTAGCGTTTATTACACATAGCAATATATCATGTACTTCCAAATAAGTACCGTCGTAGCAGAGATCGTTTTGAAGTTACATTTTCATCTTCATATTGTAATTACTGGTTCCCAGGGCTCAAGCCTTAGAGCTACTCAGTATGTCTCAAGGGGGTGAATAGTGGGATACTCTCGCGATGGGAGTTTTCAAGTAATAATACGTAAACTCTGACCATGGACAATAGTTGGCACCTTGTTTGGAGGATGTCATGTTCATTCCACATTCAACACCACTTTTGTAGATTTTGGTGCAGTGTGGTCCCTACAAATGGCTAGATTATTTGTCCATACCCAACTCTTTATACTTTTTCAGTAGCAGTGTCAAAAGTCTTTGTCCTGATATCACCATTCCTTCCCCTATTTCTGTGAAATATTTATATATTGTTGAACTTTTCCTGCCCTGAATGTGCATGAAATATTTGCCACTTGATGTTAAGAACCAATATTCAATCAATCAATCTTCTACCTATTCAATGAATGTCTATCACCACCAAATTTATGAGTTTATTTTTCGATACAATAGTGATATGGTTTGTTAATGACTTGTGACAGGTTGGTAATTTGCTGTGCATTTCCATTAACTCCACAAATGAGACGGGACTCCATGAAATAACCGAAATATTGTTAAAATAATTAAAATGATTTACTTCACCAATAAAACCCATCCATGAAAATATGAACAAAGAAAAAACACCATACTGTCAGAACAGTTCTAATTAAGAATTGAATGCATTTTTTTGTAGTTTTATTGGCGTGTAAAAGTGTGGACCGAAGCACATTTAGTGCACTTCATACAAAAAATATGCCTCAGTCCACGCCTATAAAAGTACAAAAATATGAATTCAATTCTTATAATTACATTTAAATCACACCAAAATTTAATATAGTTGAATTTTTCGTTGTGAATATTATTTGTGTTAGATTATTTGCTGTTGGAAATTACTACGCCAATGATTGTTTACATCTGACGTCGTCATGGAGGCACGTGCAAGTTCGGGTTTGAGTTTTATTGGGATACAAAACATCTCTTTTATAGTCATGGGACCACTTCATAACCAATCATATTGTAAGATTTCAAAGAAAAACAGAAATAATGTAATTATTATCTAATCGAAAAATCATTGAAACAGAGACAAAATAGATAGCCCTGACATATATACATGACCGCCCACACGCATGACTTAGTACAGTCCCTTCAATAAAAAGTGGCAGGGTTAAACTAGTTTTATTGGCACAAACGATACTTGAAATATTGTTGAAAGTGGTGTTAAAACAGAAATAACCCTACAACTATATACAGATAACAAATTCTGGGTAACAAATTATTTTATTTACACATTTAATTACCACAAGATATAAGACATCAAAAGTAAAACTTGCCACAGAACGTTTATATACAAATACTGATAAAGAGGTATTATTTGATGTATTGAAAGGTGACCAAGGATCTTGTCTTTGAAGAGGTTCAAACATTAGACCTGTGATATAATGTATATAGGCCTTTCATTGTTCATGGTAGGTACCACCTCTGGGCACTGTTGTACTAATCTCCATTAAAACATTATGATTCATAAGATTGCACATGGTATATACAATTTGTCTGATTTTCTAAACTACTAAATACATAAATTAATGCTGAGCAAAAAATCCAGGAATTAATCACCTTTCAATCATACAATTTCTTAGCTTACATTGTCAACCATTAAAAATTACGAATGTCAAGTTTATCAAATGAAATACATAATTACTGGCTATATACATTTTGTACACTGCTGCTTTTTACAAAAGCTTCTCAACAAATGATCCACTTCACGAACTATTTCATTTTTTATGAAAATCGCCCAACACAGAATTGAATCTATCCAAGAAGATGTCTACATGATGTTTGTATAAGGTTAGAGTTGGTCTAAATCTGATTGATTTGTCTCCACACCCACCTGTATGTACACCTAAAATATAAACAGACTTATTATTGTGTTTGTTTACAGTGCAGTAGATCGATCAGGTGTTCGACCCCTGGTCGTGTCAAACCAAATACTATAATATTGTCATTTTTCTGCGTGTCAAACCAAATACTATAATATTGTCATTTTTGATGTATGCTATTTCATCACTAAATAAACAACCGTATGTAACAACCGTATTTTCTACAACTCCTCACAAGCTTAGCAATGTTCAACAGTGTCATAATAAGTGACAATTGTTTGCCTTTATTTATTCTAGGCCTATATCATTATTTTCTGTCACCTTCAACTATCAACTGCGTTAATATACGTTCAGATCTGGAATTTAAACTTATATTTACCGATGCTGTACTAGATTTAGAATCCATTACACAACATCCGGATAATAAAAACATCATATGAAAACGCCAATAAAACCCAAAATATTTCGTATTTTGCAACTTTATTTAAGATGAAAAGAGATAAATAGTTCTTAAATTCTACCAGCAAATGAAACATGCTCAAGGACTGAAAAATATATACGATTGATATTTAATTCTACATTTCCGACGGCGATTTTTATTTGAAAGTCCATGTGCATTATAGACACGAACAAGTTTTTTTCTGGAGATTTTCAAGGCCAATAGAGGGTGCGCATTATGCAACCCTAATTACGGTAAGAACAAAGACTTGTTTAATCAGAATAAATGAGATGTTCTTGATACAATCACAATACACATCTACTGTGTATTGGTCTTTAATAGTTGTTTGTTGTTAATTGTCTTATCTACTAACATCTGGGTCATGTGATAGGTCAAATAACAAACGACCAATCAGAGTAGTTCTGGAGAGCATAGTATTGTCCAAACAGTCAATAGTGTTTGAAATGACGAGTGTCATTGTATTTCACAACTTAATATATTTTAGCCAACATGTCTGGGACATAGCATTTAATCATGGGAACCATCTGGGATTTATTTTATATATTTTCCCATACGGTCCCATGTTGAAGTATGCCCTACGAAGGAGGCCATCTTGGATTTTCCTCAATGCTACAAATGTACAGCATTCAGCCAATTTCCTTTTATATGACTCAGTGGATTCAGATATGATGTCATATGTAGATGTTTATTCACTCTAAGCTTTGTTTTTTTCTTTATATATTTGTTGAATGAATATGTCTTACCATTTGCCCTGAGTTGACTGATAACTTTGTCTCTAGATTCTGTAGAGGGCAAATCAATAGATCCATATGTACCTAGCCCTCTTATTCTACTCAACACATCTGGATATTTTTTCTATAACAAAAACAAGAAATATCATTATTTACATAATAAAAGTAATAAAAAAAATTCAACTGAAAGCACTATTTTGTTCCTCCAAAATATTATTTTGGATCTAGTGAATGAAAACATTGAAAAAGAATGAATATCTAAGTATAAAAACTAAATAAAAATCTTGTTGCTGTAGAAATGCAATATTTACCTCTAAATCATGGAGTCCTGACCATAAATGTTTTCCAACCTCATTCACTCGAGACAGTAAGTTTTGTTGTTTTATGACTTTTACTACAGCTTCCAACAATATGACCTTTGACGGGTCTCCAATCCATGTGTTAAAAATACGCAGAGCCTGTAAAAATGTATTCAATGACATTAGTAGTTTTATATGGTTAAAAAAGATATTCGCTCAAAACATTTCCTAAATACTGCGAAATTTTCAGTTAATTTGAAATGAAAACATGGAAGAGTAATGGTCAATAATTGTTAACCAATCACAAGATGTACAATATAAGTCACTGCTGTGGTTGGGCTAATCTTTAACTCTAAATACAGAGAGACAGAGGAGATAACTATATCTTAAACTGATAGAAATCTAGATTCTGATTGTGTATGCATAATAATGGGATTGGCTTAAAACTGTAATACATTTTAACATTTCCTTCTTAATTCCCAGAGCAGCTAATCGGATATAAATAAACTTAACATGTTCACTAAAGATGGCGTATGATTGTCGATTGTTATATTATTTCTGTAATCGTAGGAATTAAATTAGACCAAATAGTCTCAGGATAGAGCTACTAGACTGGGAAGAGATCTATATGGTTACACTAGCCACAGTACGATACAACCACAGCAAATAGGCTAGAGCTTCCTCATGCACCCAGATTTAACTTGAAAACCATAACAGAGGAAATCTACTGAAATACTAGCTGAGGCCCTTCTCACAATCAATTCAAAGAAAAAAATGCATAAAAAATAGATAAATATAGAAATTGCATATATCTTCCAAGTATTCAAAATTTCAGAATTTGGGCCTAAAGCCCCCCTTTGATAAAAATAGCTCATTTTCTGCATCCATAAGTAACTCATACAGAGGAGAATTTTGCAAAACATACGCATTAAAGTTATAAAATAAGAAATTTCAAATTTTGGAATTTGGCACTTTTTGCCCTTTTGGTTGAGATTATTTCTAAAATATGTAATTACTAGTATATACTGAAGTCTAGTTGTCTTACCTCCTGTGGTCTGTATTCTGCTTTATAGTAAAATCCACCAGTTAACATCTTTTTACTGAATGCTACAATATCTGGGGCTTCTCTCAGGTTGAAATGTTCATGAGCCCAAAACTTTCCAGTGGTTCCACACCCAGTTTGAACTTCATCGATGCATAAACTCACTTCATTCTATAAAGATGATTAAAGTGGTTACACTAAAAACTGCCATTTATAGGTTTATGGTTTATGGTATTTAATGCCACTTTCAACAATATTTCAGGTATATCATGATGGTCATTTTTTTTGGTGGAGGAATCCTGACTACCCAGAGAAAACCACTGACAAGTCACATAATATTGTATCGACTACACCTTGCCTGAGCGGGGTTCGAACTCACAACATTAGTTGTAATAGGCACAGATTGCACAGGTAGTTGGAAATCCAATTACCATACGATCACGACCACAACAGCCATTTATAAGACAACATATACAGTAGAAGTGTTGAATTCACATATCATGTACTTCAAATGAAAACAATATAGTTGCAACAGTTCGTAAAACAATACATGTATTGCAGATTTTATTTATATATTAACCGCATATATGGAAAAGAAAGTTCATCCCTATACGTTCCTGTCTACATTGACTGAGCAGTTTTACAAAAAATGATTAAAATGTGAAAAAGTAAACATCAACGAATAGACTGATATAACTAACGGACGTCAGGTGATATAAGAATTTCTTTAAAAAAATGAGAAAAAAAAACCCCAATAATTTCTCATATCAATATATGTCTGAACAAAAATTCACAATGTAAACCATCTTAAAATTGACATCAATTAAAACATACAGATTGCTATAGGACCACATCATTTCCAAAAGGTTGATGATTGATGGAAGACAAGATGAACATAGCTTACCCCAGTACAAAGAGCTATTTATAGTACAGGGATACAAAAACAACAATACACACATAAAGATAATTCAAAGTCCAGTAGAAACCAGGAGCGAGACACAAATACTCCTGAAGGATCATGAGTTTCTCATGCTCCACATCTGACAGCCATCGTGTATTGTAGGTAAAGTGTATTTCTATCAAAGAAGAGTTTGAAGATACCAAAGGGGTAAGCAGAATTAGTCCATAAATCGAAGAAGGACAGACAACACAGTGGTCAAAAGAAAAAGGACAAACAACGATCTATAAAATGCTACACAGAAAACTGAAGATCGAGTAACACCAACCCCACTAAAACCGAGGGTGAACTCAGGTGCTACGGAAGGGTGAGCAGTTCCTGCTCCACTAGTGGCACCTGTCGTTTTACTCTTGTTACAAATCCCGTGATAAGTCGTGAATGAGTAAATAATATGAATAATAATCAA
The DNA here is from genome assembly GCA_002080005.1 of Gigantidas platifrons. Classification (NCBI taxonomy): domain Eukaryota; kingdom Metazoa; phylum Mollusca; class Bivalvia; order Mytilida; family Modiolidae; genus Gigantidas; species Gigantidas platifrons. Next base: position 162,621 of record MJUT01025688.1, read on the forward strand.
TGTCATAATCTATTGTATGTTTTTTATATCGTTTTGTACTTTTTCTTTTGACCATTGTGTTGTCTGTTCTTCGATTTATGGATTCTGATTACCTCTTTGGTATCTTCAAACTCTTCTATTACGTAGCAGATGTTGTGTCTGTCTTAATTTGATAAACTTTCAAAAATTTGGTCAAACAGGCTACCATCATTTTCATTTTTGAAATGAGTGGTTTCATCAATTATATATATTCTAAACTTAAAGGGGCATTATCTGCCAAATCGTAAATTTTTGTTACCCATAAAAACTATCAGATATGATTGATGCCTTAATAAAACGTGTTTCTGTAACTTATAAATGTTATGAAATATAATTTTTTTGGTCAAAATTGTAGCTAATGCCCCTTTAATACAATATAAATAAATCACCTTCAAACAGATATCTTGTAGTCCTTGGAAAAACTCGGCTGATGCAAAATTATCTCCACCTTCAGCCTGCATTGGTTCTATAACAACACCAACAACTGGACGTTTCTTCTTCCCCCACTTTTCAATCAAGTCTTCAACCTAAATATAATAAAACATACATGACTGCCATATGGCAGTAAATCCATGAAGTACATGGCAAAAAATCTAGATTACACAAAATAGATTTTAAAATTATTTAGCTTTCAAATCTTTTACCTATAAGCATACCTGGTGAAGGTTATTCCAGATATCTAGTATCTACTCTTTTTTTTTTTTTTATTATTACCTTCAATCAACAGCCACAGTTGTGTACCCTCCCCCACGTAGAACTAGAACAGCCACATTTGTGTACCCTCCCCCATGTAGAACTAGAACAGCCACATCTGTGTACCCTCTCCCACGTAGAACTAGAACAGCCACATTTGTGTACCCTCCCCCACGTAGAACTAGCCACATTTTTGTACCCTCCCCCACGTAGAACTAGAACAGCCACATTTGTGTACCCTCTCCCATGTAGAACTAGAACAGCCACATTTGTGTACCCTCCCCCATGTAGAACTAGAACAGCCACATTTGTGCACACTCTCCCACATAGAACTAGATCAGCCACATTTGTGTACCCTCCCCCACGTAGAACTAGAACAGCCACATTTGTGTACCGTCTCCCATGTAGAACTAGAACAGCCACATTTGTATACACTCTCCCACGTAGAACTAGAACAGCCACATTTGTGTACCCTCTCCCACGTAGAACTTTCATCAGGCTCTGTCGAACTATCCTTTTTTGTGTATGGAAATTTAAGGTTTGCAGAGTTTGTTTATTATGTTTATGATTCATTGATTGATTGGTGTTTAACTCCAACTTTAGCAGTATTTCAGCTATATCATGGTATGTTAGATTGATTGATTGATTGGTGTTTAACTCCAACTTTAGCAGTATTTCAGCTATATCATGGTATGTTAGATTGATTGATTGATTGGTGTTTAACTCCAACTTTAGCAGTATTTCAGCTATATCGTGTCTTTATTATGTTTATAATCACAGTTACTTTAATCATTTCAATCATTGTAATTAACTGGGTTTTTTTAACTATAAATCCATGTATTTTACCTATTTATTCTATACCTGGTCTTAATACAAAATATTACACTATTCAACCAGAAAACATGTACATAAAAAATCTATTAATACTTTGTATACACACCAGCTATGGTTGATTTTAAACCTACCTCTTCTAAGCATCGTTTCTCTTCTATCTGGTTCTCTCTGACATAGTCTTCTAGAGGATATTTAAGTATGGGGAAGGATGCCATTGGCCAATCTGGTACAGGAAAATCTAACTTGTGTATAGGTTTACTGTGTGTAATAGCTAGAGCTCCTAGAATGACATGGTAATTAATATCATTATCCATTGATATGTTTAAGCTAGGGACAATATTTGATATAGTATTCTTTTTCATTAAAACTTTTTCAGACCAACCTCATATATATATGGTGTGATTTTGAATACCGTCTAGAGAGAACAACAAATTTGTCATCTCAAAAATTCCATTTCTAACAATGTTAGGTTAAATTTTCAGATATTTATATATACAGGTATATATTCAGGTTGACTTGTTTGTGTTGAAGTGTAAATTAGAATGTTTTGTTAAATTATTATCTCACAGGACTCCCAGATCATCCTAGTCAATGTTTACTAGTTCATTATTTCTTTATTTGCACTTCAAAACAAAGTAAATAAGTACATATCAGATCAATGATATCCCAGAGATTTCAGAATTATATCAGTATAATTGAGAATGGGCATTTCCAATATCCATCTGCCAAAGTCACTAATCACTAGCTAATCTTCATGTTTTATAACAACTATATCTAATAATAAATAACCTCAATGTCTTGTTAATAATAAATAACCTCAATGTCTTGTTAATAATAAATAACCTCAATGTCTTGTTCAGAAATGTTTGAAGATATCAAAGGGGTAACCAGAAACCATAAATAGAAGGTACCAGTTCAGAAAGAGGACAAAAGGACAAAAAACGATCTACAAAACATTACATAGAAAACAAAAGATCAAGCAACATGAACCCAACTTGAAACCAGGGGTGAACTCAGGTGCTCCGGAAGAGTTTACAGCTTCTGCTCCACACGTGACATCCGTGGTGTTACTGTAAAACTGTACATGTTGCTTCAAATTGTATCTAAATCAAGTATGAATAGATTTCATCATTATATATGGCACATGTCATGTTTACGTAATGCTGACTCATCAGATTACTGTAATCAACAGTGTATTATACTGACGTTTATACTGTTTGAGCTTTGTATACTAAATGGATTTATATACAATATGTTACAGACTTTGCCAATGAAACGGTTTGCAATAGTCATTGAAGGCACTGTAAAAAGAAAGTATGTCGACAACTGATCAGGAAAATGAATAAAATAAATCCAGTCTCCCAAATTTTCTTTTAGTAATTTCAATCACAAAGGTATGATAGGAAAAGTGGTTCTGCTGAAGATATAGACAATAACAGTGCATTGACTTGACATAAAATCGATATACGGATGAGGCTTAGAATCGGGGAAAATGCGAGGGTTTCCCCGAGCATTTTCCCAAATTCGTGCCGAATACATATATATATATCGAATTTTATGTCAAGTCAATGCACTGTTATTGTCTTTATACTGCAATCATTAGTGACATTAATGGATATTACTACCAATATTCAAATTATTTAAAAAGTTAGTTACCCCCAAGAGGCCCCAACAGATTTCTAAATGTTATAAACGGTCAGTGACCGTTTATCACTTGTAAATATACTGTCAACGCATTTTGACTGCTCAAATAGAACGATTGCAGTATAAAATATAATAACGTACCCATAGTTCTTCCATGAAATGCGTGTTTAAATGATAACACACACAAATCTGGTGACCCAGGGGCTTGATTCCTTATGCAAGTCTGCAGTTCTTCCTGTGATGGGGGCCTTCCACCACGCATCTTCCTCTACAAAAAAAAACATAACCTTGCACCTAATAGCTTAAATGTACATATTTTTCAATCAAGAGTAATAATTGAATTTTGCAGATAAATTTTACAGTATAAATCATAATTGCACTTTATATACCATTTGTCACTTGTAAATTCAGTTTCCATTTTGAGAGGGCTTATGAATCACAGTATAGTGTACCAAAACAGTGAATGGGTGATTGGGAGTTAAGGCCTAGCATGCAAATTTGCAACAATATCTCGGAGTGAATAAGTTACGTGTTGATGAGATATTATGTCTGCTTGTACTAGACCAACACTCTGGGCTATCAATTTATAGAGTTAGCTAACTGAAACAACAGTGCGAAAATGGACATGTTACTTTACTCCGACACATCATCATGAACTGATGAATGTCTAACAGAGACACTGCAAATATCAATTTTATGGTATTCGACTTGACCCCACTGATGACTGATCTACAATCTTGCACACTCGATTTGAGAATGCTAACAATAAAACCACCAATTTGATTACATATATACCCACTAATAGCTTTTACTGACATGACCTCTAATCATTTTACTGACATGACCTCTAATAGCTTTTACTGACATGACCTCTAATCATTTTACTGACATGACCTCTAATCATTTTACTGACATGACCTCTAATCATTTTACTGACATGACCTCTAATCAATGAATATTTTTATTTGGTAGTGATACAGAAACAACTGTGTAGAAAAATACAAGATATATTTTGCCATGATTAAAATAAACTACTACATGTAATTAATCATACCTGATAAGCTATAAACATAGCTTTTTGTCCATGTTCTATGGAACATGCTCCACATGCCATGGTTTGTACTTCTGTGAGGCCAGGTGGAGCAACCTTAAAATTAAAGTACATATTCAAATACAAGTAAACATTTTTATTTAAAGTACATATTAAAATCACTACAATCAAGAAGATGTCTTGAATTAGTTTCCAATTGTGAAATTTCCATTTATATGTAGGCAACAATCCAGCAGCACCTGCATATGGAATATATAATGACCCTATATCGCAGAGCTTGCGGTTCCTATTAGGATTTCCTTGATAGAGGGTTAATGATAACAAGGAAGCAACTGAACCAAGGGTTACTATTGGTTAAGTTGAAGTCATCACTTCAAAAGTTAATTACTACAGAATATCTGTGCCACAAATGACCACGGTATGTTCCCCTTGTCGTAAGCACTGCCCTGTCCTTTCCTCATTCATGACTTATCATCGGGTTTGTAACTAGAGTAACACAACGGGTGCCACTAGTGGAGCAGGAAATGTTTATCCTTCCGGAGCACCTGAGTTCGTGGGGTTATTGAGTTATGTTTCTTGTAGTGTTTTGTAGATCGTTGTTTGTCCTTTCGTCCCTTTTCTTTTCGCCATTGTGTTGTATGTCCTTCTTAGATTTACGGATTCTGCGAACCCGTTTGGTATCTTCAAGCTCTTCTTCCATCTTGTTTTTGGGTTGGATGAATTAAGGATTATTATTGATGTCAAACGGTACTTTCCACAAATAAATGTGGAGTACTATTCGAAGATAAATATCACATACCGATGTATAGAGTACACCTCACCATGAAATGTAGTCAAACTCATATAAATAAGAAAGATATGCCCTTATTTGGGTTAAGTGTTGTTTTGTTTTTGAGAGTTTTATTTAATTTTACTCCTAATTCTAATTTTTAAACAAATATTTACATTGTTATCAGATTTCTGATTGAGAATTGAGATAAACTGAATTATGGCATACATCCTGTTAAATTATTCAATAATATTGGACCTTGATGAAATAATTTAACAGGATGTATGCCATAATTCAGCTCTAGCTATTTTATCTCAATCAGAAATCTGATAACAATGAAAATAATTATAAATGAGTATTAAATCGACTAGTACATCATTATTTGATAAAGTTGACCAAATGCCATATGTCTGGTCTTGTTTTATTCAATGATTTGAGGTGATGGGTGGTAGTAAGTTTTGTTGATATTGGGTAGAAATGTTGGCCATCACTGTTAATAGCAACTAGATCTAAATTGTTCGACTTTATAACAGTACATGACTTTATAACAGGACATGACTTTATAACAGTACATGACTTTATAACAATACATGATTTTATAACAATACATGACTTTATAACAATACATGGTTTTATAATAGTACATGACTATAACAATACATGACTTTATAACAATACATGACTTTATAACAGTACATGACTTTATAGCAGTACATGACTTTATAATAGTACATGACTTTATAACAGTACATGACTTTATAATAGTACATGACTTTATAATAGTACATGACTTTACAACAGTACATGACTTTACAACAGTACATGACTTTATAACAGTACATGACTTTATAATAGTACATGACTTTAAAACAGAATGTGACTTTATAACAGTACATAACTTTATAACAGTACATGACTATAACAGTACATGACTTTATAATAGTGCATGACTTTATAACAGTACGTGACTTTATAACAGTACATGACTTTATAACAGTATGTGACTTTATAACAGTACATGACTTTATAACAGTACATGACTGTATAACACTACATGAATTTATAACAGTACATGACTTTATAATAGTACATGACTTTATAACAGTACGTGACTTTATAACAGTACATGACTTTATAACAGTACATGACTGTATAACACTACATGACTTTATAACAGTACATACGGTCTTTTTGCTGTCTATGTGACATGCCAACTTTATAACAGTACATACGGTCTGTTTCCTGTCAATGTGACATGTCGACTAGTAACAGTACATACAGTCTTTTTGCTGTCTATGTGACATGTCGACTAGTAACAGTACATACGGTCTTTTTGCTGTCTATGTGACATGTCGACTAGTAACAGTACATACGTCTGTTTACTGTCAATGTGACATGTCGACTTTAAAACAGTACATACGGACTTTTTTGACTTCATAACAGTACATACAGTCTTTTTTCTGTCTATGTGACATGTTAACTAGTAACAGTACATACGGTCTTTTTGCTGTCAATGTGACATGTCGACTAGTAACAGTACATACGGTCTTTTTGCTGTCTATATGACATGTCGACTAGTAACAGTACATACGGTCTTTTTGCTGTCTATGTGACATGTCGACATTATAACAGTACATACGGTCTTTTTGCTGTCTATGTGGCATGTCGACTAGTAACAGTACATACGGTCTTTTTGCTGTCAATGTGACATGTCGACTTTAAAACAGTACATACGGACTTTTTTGACTTCATAACAGTACATACAGTCTTTTTTCTGTCTATGTGACATGTTAACTAGTAACAGTACATACAGTCTTTTTG
>MJUT01025688.1:195661-207270 GCA_002080005.1 Gigantidas platifrons
AAACAAAACATTAAGAGACACTGGCAACACTGGGCACACAAGACACAAGATAAACATAAACAAAACATTAAGAACACTGGGCACACAAGATACAGGATGAACACAAACAAAACATTAAGAGACACTGGGCACACAAGATACAGGACGAATACAAACAAAACATTAAGAACACTGGCAACACTGGGCACACAAGATACAGGACGAACACAAACAAAACATTAAGAGACACTGGGCACACAAGATACAGGACGAACACAAACAAAACATTAAGAACACTGGGCACACAAGATACAGGATGAACATAAACAAAACATTAAGAGACACTGGCAACACTGGGCACACAAGGCACAGGATGAACATAAACAAAACATTAAGAGACACTGGGCACACAAGACACAGGATGAACACAAACAAAACATTAAGAGACACTGGGCACACAAGATACAGGATGAACACAAACAAAACATTAAGAACACAACGCAACACAGGAAACTAAAAAAGATGAGCAACACGGACCCACCAAGAACACCAGGGGTGGACCATGAGCAACACGGACCCACGAAGAACACCAGGGGTGGACCATGAGCAACACGGACCCACCAAGAACACCAGGGGTGGACCATGAGCAACACGGACCCACCAAGAACACCAGGGGTGGACCATGAGCAACACGGGTCAACCAAGAACACCAGGGGTGGACCATGAGCAACACGGACCAACCAAGAACACCAGGGGTGGACCATGAGCAACACCGACCCACCATGAACACCAGGGTGGACCCACCAAGAACACCAGGGGTGGACCATGAGCAACACGGACCCACCAAGAACACCAGGGCGGACCCACCAAGAACACTAGAGGTGGACACAGGTGCTCGCGAATGGTAAGGACCTACCAAGAACACCAGGGGTGGACCCAGGTGCTCTAGAATGGCAAGCAGTATGTAGCATGAATATAGATCCAAATTAGTATCTCGTAGCCACAACTTAGCTCTCTCATGGCCACGCATTTGTAATCATAAATTACACCAGATGCTCAATGGAACATAAAGCTGAAACTGTAGACCTGTTAGTTAAATATCAGAATTCAGCTATTTAAATTTTTGTTTAATATTTTATCCAATCGACAACTATTACGTTGCCATATTAGAACGAAATGGGGGAAATTGGACACTTTTAGGATCTATGTGAGATATCTGCAGCGACGATTCGGTTTATCTGGCAGAATCGCTTCTGAGAAAATATTCATTCCATCAGTCAGGCATTCAGAAATTATACGACTTCGTGACACCCATATTGGACGTAGGATCGGAAAGAAAATATGAAACACATTGTGCACCATCGGGGACTAACAGTATGCCAACAGTTGGAATTATTACGTCCCATGGAGACCACATTTTAATGTCAGACTGGCCCAAAATGAGGAAGCTAAAAATAGACAATTCCTATACTTCTTAACTTTGGTATATATTTTATATATGAACAAACATAAAATCAGAATTAAAATTGAGAATTACCTTTAAAATGACAACGGTCACATGGGAAAACATTAAATTAACATTAACCAATGTCAAAACTCAAGAGATTTACATTTCAATATACATGTATATCAAACATAGTACAATTTTAACAAAGTCATGCATATACTTGATCCATGAATCATGAGAAACTATGATTTAAGTCATATCTAGCTTGCTTCATATTTACAACCAATGTTCAATTGATTACAACAATTTCGATTGAAGTTAATATCAAAATACAATCTAATCAAAATGATTTGTTTGATATATCTCTGTTTTGCATACTGTTTTTTTAATCTTGGTTTATTTTTAGCAATCCGCCAACATCTTATGACATTTGCTATCTGGTCACGCCATAACTTCATATTCGGAATATATCTATCATGGTGTCCATGATCTGGGTCCTATGACGTGGCCGATACAGACTGTTGTTAGAAGATGGTGGATGACATGATCAAAAGAACAAATAATAAATATCTTGTAAGCATTCAATTTTAATTAGATTGGTTCATATAATCATTCCACATAGAAAACAAATATTAAACTACAGTCAATTTCGACTTTCAATATTTCAAGACACGTCCTAGTCATATTTGGCTTAAATAGACCAATATATGTAGAACATAATATTGTTATAAATTTTTTTATTAAAAACAATATAAACAATACACACAACATATAAACCTAATATCTTCTCTAATATACATAACATAGAAACCTAATATCTTCTCTAATATACATAACCACGTTTCACAGTGAACAACGTGATACTGTTTATATACAAGTACAGTCATTTAAATGCACCAGTTCTACATTGTGTTTGGGGATCAGCTAAATGTCTTTATAAAGGCATTTTATGAACATATCAGAAATAAGTACAAAACATGCCTAAATACATGTATACCTTTAACAAACTGTATATTTACAATTTAAAAACTTGTAATATGTCTTACCATGTTATCTTCATTCTTGACGGCCTCTAAAAGACTAGGATGGTTATAGCCTGGAATAGAAGATATCATACTGTAATATATTAGGTTCTTAATAAGGGGTTTGTTTGATGAAGTTCTCTTACTATGTAACAGTAATGTATAGCATACTTAGCAGTTAAATAATTTTGGGACTGTCGTGGTGGTGATCGTATTGTAGTTGGATTTACAACTACCTATGCAATCGGTGCCTATCACCATTAAACTTGTGAGTTTGAACCTCGTTTATAGCGAGATGTACTCGATACAACATAATGTGATAAAGTTTGTCAGTGACTTGTGACAGGTCGGTGGTTTTTTCCGGTACTCTGGTTTCCTCCACCAAGTTTATCAGTGACTTGTGACAGGTCGGTGGTTTTTTCCGGTACTCTGGTTTCCTCCACCAAGTTTATCAGTGACTTGTGACAGGTCGGTGGTTTTTTCCGGTACTCTGGTTTCCTCCATCAATAAAACTGATCACCACGATATAACTGCATGAAATATTGCTGAAAGTGGCGTTAAACACCATAAACCAAACCTTAAACGACCAAACCAACCTGTTTGGTGAAATTCTCTCACTATATAGCAGTAATGTATCGCATAATTAGCCATTGAATTAAGAAATTATCGTCGAACCTTATCGAGTAACTAATGGTAAAAAAACAAAGGAAAAAAACATCTAGATTATGTCATGGGTGTGTGCAATTCAATTACAAGTAGATGTGTGTGCAATTCAATTACAAGTAGATGTCAGTTGTATGTTTATTTCTAGCTATATAAGAAAATGGTGTGTGCTCTGTATACAGACCTATTGGAATAGAAGCTATCTGAGTGTACAGATCCAGCATGATGTTACCATCCACATCCACCAAATAATTACCATAACTTTTGTCATAATCCACAAAAAACTGCACTGCTCCAACATTCTGTAAAAACAATATACGAAATATTAGAGCACTAAAAATAACAAGGTTCACACGAATTCGACATCATGAGACTCTACTGTAATGGCTTCGATGTCGATTGTACCGAACAGTACAACGAGAACAACAGTAGAAGCTGATATCTTTTATCAAGTGGTCCAATTGTTTCAATGGAGAAAACTGAAAGTTAAAAAAAAACTATGTTTATTTCACTTGCATCCATTTACATCCATATTCCTTTTGCGAATCGAATACTAATAAAGCTTAAATTCGTGTGATACACGCTCATATGCCATTTCTCATGTCACACGTGGATTCCCCCCTTCCCCCGTCTTAATTGTTTCCCCATTATTACATTTTTTTTACATCTTCAAAACTGAGGCGGATGGAGATATTTTTTTACAGAATCTTTGGACGAATGTTTGTATATCATATAAGAGTAATGTTCTAAACAAGGAATAACACATCACCCCCATAGTCTACAACTCTAATTCTGACAAAAAAAGTGACATCATTAGAGAAGCACAATCTGTACATGTTCAGTACCAATCTGATTACAATATGATCTCTCATCCTGTTCCAGTTTAACTTTATGTCGCGCCGTCATGTGGTACAACATAGAAATATACCGGGCAATAGTGAGACAAGTTGTGTGCAATACATTCACGGCGCGACGTATTAGTAAACCGGAATTGAGTGAGAAGTCATCTCTTAATCCAATCGTAACTACTCGGCCATTCTCGCTACCCTGCAAATAACATATTTGCAGGGTAGCGAGAATGGCTGAGTAGTTACGATTGCTCTTAATCAGACTGTGTTTAATACATTTACGGCGCGACATATTAGTAAACCGGAACTGAGTGAAAAGTCATCTCTTAATCAGACTGTGTTTAATACATTGACGGCGCGACGTATTAGTAAACCGGAACTGAGTGAGAAATCATCTTTTAATCAGATTGTATTACATGCATGTGTGGAAAAAATACCGACCTGTACTGCTGACAATTCCTTCATGAGTTGTCTGGACTTTGGACCGGGAATTTCTGTTTGTATATTAGGTGCATTTGGTTCTGCTATTGCAATTCTCTGCAAACATCTAGTTGATTTGTGAAATCCTACGAAATATATAAATAAAATCATCTAAAGATATAAACTGATTGTTGCTTTTATTTGGAAGTACAAATGTATTAATGCATATCTTGATTTTGATACTGTAAAACCAATCTAAACCTAACCTCCCTGAACCAATGTTTGTCTTTGTAATAGACTGTAAAACCAATCTAAACCTAACCTCCCTGAACCAATCTAAACCTAACCTCCCTGAACCAATGTTTGTCTTTGGCAGGTGTTCAGTTTATACAGGTTACATTATCAAATATTTCCTACGTTGAGACTTCATTTATAATTCGGTTCATATAGAATTCCGGTTTATTCAGGGTTTGGCTTAGACAGATTTCACTGTACAAGGATATTCTATTATAATACATAAGTAAACTGTCCAATATAATTATGATTGTGAGATGCATGTGAATTTTTTTATTTATTCTGGCGACCTACTTACATCTAACAAAATTATTCCATAGATACCGGACCACGAATAATGTCATATTCCAAATGCCCATCCGGTGACAGATTTACATAACGTTTAAGTATTTAAGTGAATATCTAATCTATGAAAGATTTAGGAATGTGAATGCGAATGATGAAGGAAACTAAAGGCCAAACAAATATTAAATTGGTAATTTAAATATTTCTAAGCTTGGTGATTTTATTGATNTACATAAGTAAACTGTCCAATATAATTATGATTGTGAGATGCATGTGAATTTTTTTATTTATTCTGGCGACCTACTGGGGGGGAGGGGAGGGGGGTTTAAAGTGATTTGTATGCGTAAAATCGTGATTTTCCACACGAAATACCCTTGGCGCGATTATTTTATGTGCGCCCCCTATCTTGAAATCCTGGATCCGCCTCTGTAGCTTGATATAAAGGATACCACAGATACAGATAGGTCTGCTTCATACATTGACCCACACCTCGAAACTGAGAACGAAACTTTACGACAAAAGAGGTTGGTTTATGGTGCTTAACGCCACTTTCAACATTACTTCATAGAAAACCACCGGCCTGCCGCAAGTCACTGACAAACTTTATCACATAATGTTGTACACCTCGAGATTCGAGCTCACATCAGTGGTGATAGGAACTGATTGCATATGTAGTTGTAAATCCAATTACCATACGATCAGGGCCACGACGGCTCCTACGTCAAAAGAGATGATTTCAATTTCCCCATTGTGAACTCTTCATTTACATGTAGAAACATTCCAACAGCACCTGGATATGGAGTGTATAACTCTCAGTTAATCCGATATTCCAGAACTTGTGGTTCTCATCAGGATTTCCTTGATAGAGGGTTGTTGCTAACTCGGAAGCTATTGAACCAAGGGTTCCTATTGGTTAAGTTGAAGTCATCACTTCGAACGTTTAACGGTCGCCACCATGACTTGGTTAAACGTTAAATTACGAAATATCTGTGTCACAAATGACCACGGATATGTTCGACTTATCGTAAGCACTTTCCGGTCCTTTCCTCATTCATAACTCATCACCTGGTTTGTAACTAGCGTAACACGATGGGTGCCACTAGTGGAGCAGGAAATGGTAACACTTCCACAGCACATGAGTTCATCCCCAGTTTTTAATGGGGTTAGTGTTGCTGGATCTTAAGTACTAGTACTTTGAAAATCGATGTTTGTCCTTTTTAGCTAACCTTGCCAAAGGCAATGTGAACTTTTGCCATCACTTGGCGTCCGTCGTCTGTCGTCCGTTAACTTTTCACATTTTAATCTTCTCCTCTGAAACCTCTTAGTCGAATGAACTGAAACTTGGTAGGAAGTATCTATGGAAGGTCCTCTATAAAGATTGCTCATTTTGTCCCGATTAATTAACAAACATGGCCGCCACAGGCAATTCTTGTTTCTGATTGGACGATTTCTAAAAAATATTCTCCTCTGAAACCGCTTGGCCAAATGAACCGAAACTTGGTAGGAAGCATCTATGGAAGGTCCTCTATAAAGATTGCCCATTTTGTCCCGATTCGTTAGCAAACATGGCTGCCATAGACAATTCTTGTTTCTGATTGGTTGATTTCTAAACAATCTTCTCCTCTGAAACCGCTTGGCCAAATGAATATAAATTTGGTAGGAAGCATCATTGGAAGGTCCTCTATAAAGATTATTCCTCTATAAATATTGCTAATTTAGTTCTGATCCGTTAACAAACATGGCCACCACATTCAATTCTTGTTTCTGATTGGTTGATTTCTAAACACTATGTTCCTCTGAAACCGCTTGGCCAAATGAACCGAAACTTGATAGGAAGCATCTTTTGATGGTCCTCTATAAATATTTTTTATTTCATCCCGATCCGATTGCAAACTTGTCCGCCACAGGCCAGTCTTGTTTCTGATTGGTCGATTTCCAAAAAAATCTTTTCCTCTGAAACCGCTTGGCCAAATGAACCGAAATTTGGTAGGAAGCACCATTGAAGGTTCTGTATAAAGTTTCCTTTGGATTATGAAACAGTATCTTCAAACTATTCTAGATTTTTTCAAAAGGCTGAGGTCACCCGATTATCAACATTTTTAAAAGGAAATGTGTTGTTTTAAAGAAAGGTAGTTTTACTACTTGTATTATAAAAATGTTTTAAGTGACATAACCATGACCTTTTCAAGTTATTTTAAATAATGAGGACATGTTGATTGATGTTATATGACATTAAGTATTATATGTACCACGGATCTCACTAATTGAACAAACGATTCCAAATGACACGCGATATATATGTTTTGTAACAAAAATTAAATGATGGACATTTTTAAGTATGGTACAATATTAATACTTGCATGTTGTACCTTGGTATAAGCACCACCCATTTGCATTTGAATTCAACAAAGTTTTGATGCATTACTATTTTAGGAAAAAATGTCATTTTTGTTATAAGATCATTTCTGCAGACCTCATTTCATAATTCTAATTAACTGGTTTTCGAACAAAATAAAGGTACCACTACTACACCACCTTGTCACTCACTATCCACGTAAATATACTATCAATACATAAACATATACATGTTTATGTATTGATAGTATATAAATTTACGTGGATAGTGACAAGTCCCTGTGCCTACACCATCATATATTGGTTCAAAAATATAGAATACCGAAGGGGCAATAAAAAATGGACAATCCAGAGAAACTGGCAATATAGGATAAACAAGACGAAAATAAACACAACACAACACAACACAACACAACACAACACAACACAACACAACACAACACAACATGTGTTAGATACCATAACAAACACAAATAACGTAAACAAGATATGAACCCTCCTACAAACAACTGGAGGTAAACACGAACTAAACAAACACAAATAACGTAAACAAGACATGAACCCTCCTACAAACAACTGGAGGTAAACACGAACCGAACATCGTTTTATGCGGTAATCGTAACGCACATTGCAACACGAAACTCAGAACGTAAATACACATAATAGGATAACACAAAAAATTAAAAAGATGAGCAACACGGACCCCACAAAACAAAACCAGTGTTAACTCGGGGGCACACGAAGGGTAATCAGTTCCTGCTTCTTATAGACAACTACCGTGGTTCTCATACAGTCCGGTAAAAGTCTTGGCATAAAAAGTAAAAGATCCATTGTCATTTGAGATATGGATAATTCGTAAGGGTTAGTCAGATTGTAACGACAACCGTAGAATTGTTGTAGCGATGTATTAATAATGTAAAATATGTACATTATATTGAACTTAATATGACAACTGAAACACTGCACAACAGTCAGAATTATTGTTTATCACACATATTTCAATCAATAGTTCGTTAAATGTGGGTTAATCCAACTCTCTGGTAATTCATACGTCTATAAGACTTGTAGCCACGATAAAACTGAAAAATGACGATCAAAACCAATTATAACTATAGCTAGCTTGTCAATCAATATTTCAACACTACACAGATCTTCAAGTTTTGTGTAAGTGAAACGACGTCAAACAAACAGTTAATATTGATTTATCAATTGATTAATTGATTGATTGGTGTTTAACACCAACTTCAGCAATATTTCAGCAATATCGTGGCGTGAACAAATTGTAATATTAACTCAGACACCTAAAACATTCTTGTCTATAAAACAATCGGAATATACATTGTATGTGTGTAATACAAAGAAACATTAAACAGATAAAACCATATATTTAAAAGGTATGTTATATACAGATTAATACATGCCCATGTATTAAACTATTTATTACATACTTCCGACATCTAGAAAAGAGACACCCATATTAGCCTAAGACGAAGTCGAGGCCCATATTTGCCCGGGCCAATATGGGCCTCGATATGGAAATGATCTTGTAGTAATCCAATAACCGGTTATTTTCCCGGGATGTGAAAATATGGACAGTTTACTTCCGGTCATATTGGTCATACAAAAATGCCTTTATTTTAACTAAGTATGTAATAACTAACTATATGTTTGTAGTATACACATTAAATATATTTATTAAAGTTAGCTGTATCACATGGTTTGTGTTAACACGTGATTGTATTTACTAATACATGCAAACACGTGGTAGTGTTTACTATTTACATGTATGTTGTATTTTAACTGCTTAATGATTGGTTAGAACATATCCTATCCGCAATGTGGCATTTACGGGTAGACGGAATGTATAAGTCGTGCAATTCGTGTTTGGGTGGGTATTTAAGAGTATTATGTATCATGTTAGGTATTCGAAGTTTGCCTTTCAAGTGTAGCAGTCTACGATTTACCACCCCCCCCTCACACCTCCCACAGAATACTGTTAAAGTAAATTGATGTATAATATAAATCAGATTATAACAAATATATTTTTCTTTTGTAGATAGGGTGTACTGATGTTTTTTCTTATATTGTGACAAAGACTGTTTGAATACTACATGATGTATTAGATACGTGTGATGAACTGTTTGTACATGTATTTGAATAATATTATATTATAGAAGTCTGCTACACTTATGTAGGCACACTTAATCCTAAGTATGTGTTGAGTTTTATTTAGTAAATAATTTATATTCGTTTGAGCTGGGCGAATTAGAATATAATTTCTTTTAAGTATTATAAGTACCACGGTTTTTACGAATTAACTTATTTAAACAAAAGAATGCGAATGATGGGTATGCTTGAATACGTTCATGAGTAAGACACGTGGTATATATGTTTTGAAACATAATGGAATGAGTGACATTTGGCAGGAAACCAACCCTATTCCTTGTCCAGGTCAACTAATTTGATCTTCAAACCCTCGTCCGGACAAATACAATTGATCTATTCACTCTCGTTCATCATTTCCATTGAATGATATATTCTGAATAAATATTAACAACTGGTGCAAATTAACGCAAAAACTCACATAGTCCTTGTCCAGTCGAACTAAAAACAAATTCACAAGACAAAATGGTAAAAGGTGCGTAATTTCAAGAACATTTCAAACAAGATCTTATTATAACAATTGTAAATTCGTATTTTATTTCTTCAACAATTCTTTTGTAGCATCATGTCATCTAGATTTTTTTTGGGGGGGCCGTCGTGGCGGTGGTCGTATGGTAGAATAGAATAATATAGAATAGAAAACGTTATTTTAAGTCGGGTTTACATATAACATTACAAACATAAGCTCTGTAGAGCTTTTTGCCGACATTAATAACAGTAACATTAACAGTAACATAGTTGGATTTACAACTACCTATGCAATCAGTTCCTATCACAACTTATGTTGTGATTTCAAATCTCTATTAGGGCGAGGTGTACAACATTATGTGATAAAGTTTGTCAGTGACTTACGACAGGTCGGTGGTTTTCTCTGGTTCCTCCTGTTTACTCCACCAATAAAACTGACTATCACGATATAACTGAAATGTTGGTGAAAGTGGCGTTAAACACCATCAAACATCAAACAGTTTTATTTGAGCGCCGCCATGTCCGCGTTCTTTAATATAATCATTAGAATGGAGAAAATGTAAACTACATGTATTATCTGTTCGTTTGTAAATCTCAACAACTGTCCATTTAAGAGTCGTATTCATACAATATACAATTATTGTCTTTAATCGTACGAGGGAACATCGACAGTTGTCAACCCAAGGGTAGTTTCTCTGAGGGCCTTAGCACGAGAAAAAACAACCTCTAGAGGGTTGACAATCAACAACCAGACAGGCAGCGACTTACTGCAGAAATACCTAACTTCACTAGAAAAATGGGAAAATAAATGGCAACTGAGCTTTTATCCATCAAAATATCCCCAAATGAAAAGAAACAGCTTATACCAACATCATATCAGCTCCATGGTGAAACACTTGAAATAGAAGATGCCAGTAAATACATAGTCCTGAGTAACCATCACCAACAACAGTATAGGAACCTGTACGCCTGAAATCTCGTATTGACGTGCTCTTCTGTAAACTGTCTAGGAACCTGTACGCCTGAAATCTCTTATTGACGTGCTCTTCTGTAAACAGTCTAGGAACCTGTACGCCTGAAATCTCTTATTAACGTGCTCTTCTGTAAACTGTCTAGGAACCTGTACGCCTGAAATCTCTTATTGACGTGCTCTTCTGTAAACAGTCTAGGAACATGTACGCCTGAAATCTCTTATTAACGTGCTCTTCTGTAAACTGCATTACGGTTTCGGTGGAAATAGACTGCCCACGCTTTCAAGGCAGGCAAGTTTTTCGGAATTTATTATCGACAGATACAATGTATCTGTGTAAAAAAGTTACAGAATGTACATGATTCATTACTCTAACAGACGCTAAAATTTCTTTGGATAAAATAACGCAACAAATTCAGAATGGAGTATCAAATGTTTGTTTTTACTACCAGAAAAGGTAAAAATTCCATTTTTTATGCCTAAATGGCTTCCAATTTAGACTGTATTTGCATGGATAGTTACAAATAAGTGATAAAGAAAACATAATTTTTCATACTAAAAAATTGGATTGAAAAAAATGAATGTGCTGTCGGCTGTTTGCTGTAGCTGTGTATGTCTGTTTGACGTCGCGTTTGAAAACTGTCTGTACCCTGATTGACGTGCTAAATTTGTATTTTAAAATGTCTATTTATTTA
>MJUT01025698.1:16098-51723 GCA_002080005.1 Gigantidas platifrons
TGGAACTGTGAGCGTGTTCAGTAGTTTATGATTGTTGGTTGTGTGCATGCTTAGAAGTTGATATTGATTGTCGGTGAAATTGTGTGCGTGTTCAGTAGTTTATAATGTTTGTCGGTGGAATTGTGTGCGTGTTCATTCGTTTATGATGCTTTTCGATGGAATTGCGATAGTGTTCAGTAGTTTATGGTTGTTGTTGGTTGAATTGCAGTAGTTATTGTGATTGTTGGTAGAGTTGCGATAGTGTTCAGTAGTCTATAGTTGTTGTTGGTTGAATTGCAGTAGTTATTGTGACTGTTGGTAGAGTTGCGATAGTGTTCTGTAGTTTATTATGATCGTGGGTGAAAGTGCGTAGTGGTAGTGTTCAGTAGTTCATTATGAATAACTTAGGATTTGTGTGAATGCTTAACAGTTTATATTGATTGTTGGTGATATTTTGTGCGTGGTTAGTAATTTATAGTGATTGTCGGTGGAATTGTGCGCTTGTTTAGTAGTTCATTGTGATTGTCGGTGGAATTGCGGTAGTGTTCAGTAGTTTATAGTGATTGTCAGTGGAACTTTGAACGTGTTCAGTAGTTTATGATTGTTGGAGAGATTGCGGTAGTGTTTAGTAAATTAATAATGCATGTCGGTGGATTGTGTGAATGCTTAGAAGTTTATATTGATTGTCGGTGCAATTGTGTGCGTGTTTAGTAATTTATAGTGATTGTCGGTGGAATTGTGCGCTTGTTTAGTAGTTCATTGTGATTGTAGGTGGAATTGCGGTAGTGTTCAGTAGTTTAGTGTGCGTGCCAGTGGAACTGTGAGCGTGTTCAGTAGTTTATGATTGTTGGTTGTGTACATGCTTAACAGTTTATATTGATTGTTGGTGATATTGTGTGCGTGTTTAGTAATTTATTGTGATTGTCGGTGGAATTGTGTGCTTGTTTAGTAGTTCATTGTGATTGTCGGTGAAATTGTGTGCGTGTTCAGTAGTGTATAATGTTTGTCGGTGGAATTGTGTGCGTGTTCATTCGTTTATGATACTTTTCGATGGAATTGCGGTAGTGTTCAGTAGCTTATGGTTGTTGTTGGTTGAATTGCAGTAGTTATTGTGATTGTTGGTAGAGTTGCGATAGTGTTCAGTAGTTTATTATGATCGTGGGTGAAAGTGCGTAGTGGTAGTGTTCAGTAGTTCATTATGAATAACGGAGGATTTGTGTGAATGCTTAACAATTTATATTGATTGTTGGTGATATTGTGTGCGTGTTTAGTATTCTATAGTGATTGTCGGTGGAATTGTGCGCTTGTTTAGTAGTTCATTGTGATTGTCGGTGGAATTGCGGTAGTGTTCAGTAGTTTATAGTGATTGTCAGTGGAACTTTGAACGTGTTCAGTAGTTTATGATTGTTGGTGAGATTGCGGTAGTGTTTAGTAAATTAATAATGAATGTCGGTGGATTGTGTGAATGCTTAGAAGTTTATATTGATTGTCGGTGCAATTGTGTGCGTGTTTAGTAATTTATAGTGATTGTCGGTGGAATTGTGCGCTTGTTTAGTAGTTCATTGTGATTGTAGGTGGAATTGCGGTAGTGTTCAGTAGTTTAGTGTGCGTGCCAGTGGAACTGTGAGCGTGTTCAGTAGTTTATGATTGTTGGTTGTGTGCATGCTTAGAAGTTGATATTGATTGTCGATGAAATTGTGTGCGTGTTCAGTAGTTTATAATGTTTGTCGGTGGAATTGTGTGCGTGTTCATTCGTTTATGATGCTTTTCGATGGAATTGCGGTAGTGTTCAGTAGTTTATGGTTGTTGTTGGTTGAATTGTAGTAGTTATTGTGATTGTTGGTAGAGTTGCAATAGTGTTCAGTAGTTTATGGTTGTTGTTGGTTGAATTGCAGTAGTTATTGTGACAGTTGGTAGAGTTGCGATAGTGTTCAGTAGTTTATTATGATCGTGGGTGAAAGTGCGTAGTGGTAGTGTTCAGTAGTTCATTATGAATAACGGAGGATTTGTGTGAATGCTTAACAGTTCATATTGATTGTTGGTGATATTGTGTGCGTGTTTAGTAATTTATAGTGATTGTCGGTGGAATTGTGCGCTTGTTTATTAGTTCATTGTGATTGTCGGTGGAATTGCGGTAGTGTTCAGTAGTTTATAGTGATTGTCAGTGGAACTGTGAACGTGTTCAGTAGTTTATGATTGTTGGTGAGATTGCGGTAGTGTTCAATAAATTAATAATGAATGACGGTGGATTGTGTGAATGCTTAGAAGTTTATATTGATTGTCGGTGGAATTGTGTGCGTGTTTAGTAATTTATAGTGATTGTCGGTGGAATTGTGCGCTTGCTTAGTAGTTCATTGTGATTGTCGGTGAAATTGCGGTAGTGTTCAGTAGTTTATAGTGCGTGCCAGTGGAACTGTGAGCGTGTTCAGTAGTTTATGATTGTTGGTTGTGTGCATGCTTTGAAGTTGATATTGATTGTCGATGAAATTGTGTGCGTGTTCAGTAGTGTATAATGTTTGTCGGTGGAATTGTGTGCGTGTTCATTCGTTTATGATGCTTTTCGATGGAATTGCGGTAGTGTTCAGTAGTTTATGGTTGTTGTTGGTTGAATTGCAGTAGTTATTGTGATCGTTGGGAGAGTTGCGATAGTGTTCAGTAGTTTATTATGATCGTGGGTGAAAGTGCGTAGTGGTACTGTTCAGTAGTTTATAGTGCGTGCCAGTGGAACTGTGAGCGTGTTCAGTAGTTTATGATTGTTGGTTGTGTGCATGCTTAGAAGTTTATATTGATTGTCGGTGAACTTGTGTGCTTGTTCAGTAGTTTATAATGTTTGTCGGTGGAATTGTGTGCGTGTTCATTCGTTTATGATGCTTTTCGATGGAATTGCGGTAGTGTTCAGTAGTTTATTGTTGTTGTTGGTTGAATTGCAGTAGTTATTGTGACTGTTGGTAGAGTTGCGATAGTGTTCTGTAGTTTATGGTTGTTGTTGGTTGAATTGCAGTAGTTATTGTGATTGTTGGTAGAGTTGCGATAGTGTTCAGTAGTTTATTATGATCGTGGGTGAAAGTGCTTAGTGGTAGTGTTCAGTAGTTTATAGTGCGTGCCAGTGGAACTGTGAGCGTGTTCAGTAGTTTATGATTCTTGGTTGTGTGCATGCTTAGAAGTTGATATTGATTGTCGGTGAAATTGTGTGCGTGTTCAGTAGTTTATACTGTTTGTCGGTGGAATTGTGTGCGTGTTCATTCGTTTATGATGCTTTTCGATGGAATTGCGGTAGTGTTCAGTAGTATATGGTTGTTGTTGGTTGAATTGCAGTAGTTATTGTGATTGTTGGTAGAGTTGCGAGAGTGTTCAGTAGTTTATTGTTGTTGTTGGTTGAATTGCAGTAGTTATTGTGACTGTTGGTAGAGTTGCGATAGTGTTCTGTAGTTTATTATGATCGTGGGTGAAAGTGCGCAGTGGTAGTGTTCAGTAGTTCATTATGAATAACGGAGGATTTGTGTGAATGCTTAACAGTTTATATTGATTGTTGGTGATATTTTGTGCGTGTTTAGTAATTTATAGTGATTGTCCGTGGAATTGTGTGCTTGTTTAGTAGTTCATTGTGATTGTCGGTGGAATTGCGGTAGTGTTCAGTAGTTTATAGTGATTGTCAGTGGAACTTTGAACGTGTTCAGTAGTTTATGATTGTTGATGAGATTGCGGTAGTGTTCAGTACATTAATAATGAATGACGGTGGATTGTGTGAATGCTTAGAAGTTTATATTGATTGTCGGTGCAATTGTGTGCGTGTTTAGTAATTTATAGTGATTGTTGGTGGAATTGTGCGCTTGTTTAGTAGTTCATTGTGATTGTCGGTGGAATTGCGGTAGTGTTCAGTAGTTTATAGTGCGTGCCAGTGGAACTGTGAGCGTGTTCAGTAGTTTATGATTGTTGGTTGTGTGCATGCTTAGAAGTTGATATTGATTGTCGATGAAATTGTGTGCGTGTTAAGTAGTGTATAATGTTTGTCGGTGGAATTGTGTGCGTGTTCATTCGTTTATAATGCTTTTCGATGTAATTGCGGTAGTGTTCAGTAGTTTATGGTTGTTGCTGGTTGAATTGCAGTAGTTATTGTGATTGTTGGTAGAGTTGCGATAGTGTTCAGTAGTTTATTATGATCGTGGGTGAAAGTGCGTAGTGGTAGTGTTCAGTAGTTTATAGTGCGTGCCAGTGGAACTGTGAGCGTGTTCAGTAGTTTATGATTGTTGTTTGTGTGCAGGCTTAGAAGTTGATATTGATTGTCGGTGAAATTGTGTGCGTGTTCAGTAGTTTATAATGTTTGTCGGTGGAATTGTGTGCGTGTTCATTCGTTTATGATGCTTTTCGATGAAATTGCGGTAGTGTTCAGTAGTTTATGGTTGTTGTTGGTTGAATTGCAGTAGTTATTGTGATTGTTGGTAGAGTTGCAATAGTGTTCAGTAGTTTATTGTTGTTGTTGGTTGAATTGCAGTAGTTATTGTGATTGTTGGTAGAGTTGCGATAGTGTTCAGTAGTTTATTATGATCGTGGGTGAAAGTGCGTAGTGGTAGTGTTCAGTAGTTCATTATGAATAACGGAGGATTTGTGTGAATGCTTAACAGTTTATATTGATTGTTGGTGATATTGTGTGCGTGTTTAGTAATTTATAGTGATTGTCGGTGGAATTGTACGCTTGTTAAGTAGTTCATTGTGATGGTCGGTGGAATTTCGGTAGTGTTCAGTAGTTTATAGTGATTGTCAGTGGAACTGTGAACGTGTTCAGTAGTTTATGATTGTTGGTGAAATTGCGGTAGTGTTCAGTAAATTAATAATGAATGACGGTGGATTGTGTGAATGCTTAGAAGTTTATATTGATTTTCGGGTCAATTGTGTGCGTGCTTAGTAATTTATAGTGATTGTCGGTGGAATTGTGCGCTTGTTTAGTAGTTCATTGTGATTGTCGGAGGAATTGCGGTAGTGTTCAGTAGTTTATAGTGCGTGCCAGTGGAACTGTGAGCGTGTTCAGTAGTTTATGATTGTTGGTTGTGTGCATGCTTAGAAGTTGATATTGTTCAGTAGTTTATAATGTTTGTCGGTGGAATTGTGTGCGTGTTCATTCGTTTATGATGCTTTTCGATGGAATTGCGGTAGGGTTCAGTAGTTTATGGTTGTTGTTGGTTGAATTGCAGTAGTTATTGTGATTGTTGGTAGAGTTGCGATAGTGTTCAGTAGTTTATTGTTGTTGTTGGTTGAATTGCAGTAGTTATTGTGACTGTTGGTAGAGTTGCGATAGTGTTCAGTAGTTTATTATGATCGTTGGTGAAAGTGCTTAGTGGTAGTGTTCAGTAGTTCATTATAAGTAACGGAGGATTTGTGTGAATGCTTAACAGTTTATATTGGTTGTTGGTGATATTGTGTGCGTGTTTAGTAATTTATAGTGATTGTCGGTGGAATTGTGCGCTGTTTAGTAGTTCATTGTGATTGTCGGTGGAATTGCGGTAGTGTTCAGTAGTTTATAGTGATTGTCAGTGGAACTGTGAACGTGTTCAGTAGTTTATGATTGTTGGTGAGATTGCGGTAGTGTTCAGTAAATTAATAATGAATGACGGTGGATTGTGTGAATGCTTAGAAGTTTATATTGATTGTCGGTGCAATTGTGTGCGTGTTCAGTAGTTTATAATGTTTGTCGGTGGAATTGTGTGCATGTTCATTCGTTTATGAAGCTTTACGATGGAATTGCGGTAGTGTTCAGTAGTTTATGGTTGTTGTTGGTTGAATTGCAGTAGTTATTGTGATTGTTGGTAGAGTTGCGATAGTGTTCAGTAGTTTATTATGATCGTTGGTGAAAGTGCGTAGTGGTAGTGTTCAGTAGTTCATTATGAATAACGGAGGATTTGTGTGAATGCTTAACAGTTTATATTGATTGTTGGTGATATTGTGTGCGTGTTTAGTAATTTATAGTGATTGTCGGTGGAATTGTGCGCTTGTTTAGTAGTTCATTGTGATTGTCGGTGGAATTGTGGTAGTGTTCAGTAGTTTATAGTGATTGTCAGTGGAACTGTGAGCGTGTTCAGTAGTTGATGATTGTTGGTGAGATTGCGGTAGTGTTCAGTAAATTAATAATGAATGACGGTGGATTGTGTGCATGCTTAGAAGTTGGTATTGATTGTTGCGGGAAATGTTTGCGTGTTTAGTAGTTCATTGTGATTATCTGTGGAATTGCGGTAGTGTTCAGTAGTCTATAATAAGTGTCGGTCCATTTGTGGGCATGTCCGGTGGAATTGTGCATGGCACCCTACTTATCCAAGGGCCCGAATATACCAAACAGTATATCAGTGTATCAATGGTGTCGAGGGAAGAACACACATTTGTCAGCTTAAAGATCTCATTCTAACACTGTGGGGTTTAATTTTCAGGCGTATATAATAGAATCAGTTTCAATCAAACAGAAATAACATTTAATGATGTTGCTTACTCCAATTTTATGTAGGATTTTCTTAGTAGAGAAAACATTATATAAAAGCTGTAATGGAAAATTTCTTTATCTATTATCATTTGAAGTAGTATATTGAAAATTGCTTTTTCTAATTTGATTTGAAGTAGTATATTGACAATTTATTTATCTAATATCATTTGAAGTAGTATATTGAAAATGTCTTTATCTATTATCATATTTTCAATTGAAGCTTTTATATAATATTTTCTCTACCGTCCAGTTTCAAACTTACCTTTTATATCTAAGATCGTTGTAAAGGTAGTATCAACACGTCTAGAAGAGCATATCAATTGACATAGTCTACAGGATAATCTACAATCAGCATACAGACCGTATCATTCAACTGAAACGACCTTACTTCGAGTTTACCACGACATTGCGTATGCACTGGATAATAATCAGTGTGCTGTGCTAGTAATGCTGGATCTGTCGACCGCATTCGACGTTATAGACCACTGATAACTAGTGATGCGCTTTCATGGATAGTGTCATACCTTAGTGACAGAACACAACGCATCGCTATCGGGTCTACTCAATCGAACAGCTTACAACTTAACAACGCAGTACCGCAAAGGTCGGTTCTAGGACGACGGAAGTACTGTATGTTTTCCAAGCCTACCGGTGAAACTTCTCGTAGACATGGAATGTGCTATCACTGTTGCGCTGATGATACCCAGGTGTATCTTGTTATCAAGCCACGTGACATTTGGAATGACATCGCACAAACGTTAGTCTTGCTTATCAGATATCAGCAGATAGATGAAACTCAATCTATTGAAGTTGAACCAAGACAAGACCGACCTCATTATTGTTGCGCCTCAACATCGATCGCAAGAGTTCACCGGTTGCCAACTAGAATTTGACGGAAATTTAGTCAGTTACGCTTGTTGTGTTAAAAACTTAGGAGTATTTTTTTCATAAAACCCTGAACATGGAAAAGAAAGGATAATCTCTTGCAAAGTCGTGCTTTTTTCAAATTAGGAACATTGGGCGTATAAGACCTTACATCTCGAATGACACATGCAAAACATTAGTCTCGTCCCTTGTGTCATCTCGACTTGACAATGGGAATGCCCTGTTGTATGGTGTAAATGCAAGTCTAATCACGAAGCTACAACGAATACAGAACACTGTCGCATGACTCATTACACAAAGCAAAAGATGTAAACACATCACACCGGTTCTCATTGATTGATACTGGCTTTCTGTTTGTTATAGAACTCAATATAAGCTACCTCCCTATGTATTCAAGGCTTTAAATGGCCAGGCGCCTGTGTATCTGAAAGACCTTTTTACAGTGTTCGAACCGGCAAGGACACTTCGTTCCGAGAACGCAATGCTTGTAGTTCAACCGAAAGTGTGAACTAAACCATATGGTGGAATACGTTTTGATAAGGCGGTCTCGCGTTGTGGAATAGTCTTTGGTGCAGCATTAGACATGAACAATCCATTGAAGCCTTCAAAAAGCAGCTGCAAACTTCATAGACGCGCCGCGCCTACAGTGATTTTACTTAATTTTTCTCGATACTATTTAACATTTATATTGCTCTATATGTAGATCATCGGTATCTTACTATACATTTTTATCCACACAATTTCAAATGTTTACCGTTTTAAATTGCTGGTTATTTTCTCCCGATAAGTTTATTTTAGCAATACTTTTGTGAATGTGTAATCATAAATTATCTTTGCTTGGGTTTTTTTTTTATTATTATCATTACTACATTTTTTAATTTTTGATTTGAGGTATTTACACACATTGTGATTTAGAGTAATTTTTATTTTATTATATAATGCGCTATATAAGTACTGTAAATAAATAAATAATGTAAATACATACTAATAAAATCCTACATAAAATTGGAATAAACAACATCATTAAATGTTATTTCTGCTTGATTGAAACTGGTTATATTATTGGTTATATATGGGAATGTACAATATCAAAACGATAAGGAAAATCTTTTAATGATTGGTTATCAAATACATTTCACATTGACCCCATACACTTACACGTGCAAAATGCATCGTTTGGAATGTCTAATAAGTTAAATTCTTTGATCCCATTTTTGGGGTCTTTTTGCCCGAAATTATATACATTGTTATAAGAGGTGTGGAAACAGACTATTCCCCCATGTGAGTGATTGTTGTTTAACGACAATTCAGCCATTTTTCAGCTATATCATGGCGAAAGCAAGTTAATTTGAAATGAAATGATGATGAGGTCCGCTTTATACTAGACCAGCACTTAGTTGGATTTTGATAGTGCTAGCTCACAGAAACACATATTGCATGAATATAAATATTGCCCCATTTGGACACATTATTCTAATTCCGAGCCAAATACTTTACTCTTTCTCCTTAATGCTGAGTGCTTATCGGAGAAGCAACAAATGCCTATTTTAAAGTGTTTCGTATGACCCGATCGGGACTCGAAATCACGATCTACCGCAGTCGAGGGGCGAGCACGCTAATCATTTACATCACAGATGTGGTTTAAAAATAGAATACAGCGAACAAGTAACAAAAATTAATGCCTTTGTACACGATTTTTTTTAAGTTCCAATTTGAACTGCGAGTGTGATAATAAAAGGAGTTATGGTGTTTATCGCCACTTTCAACACGTTCAGTTATATCGTGGCGGTCTGTTTAATTTGTGAATGAAACCGGAGTACCCGGATAAAACCACCAACCTGCCACACGTCACTGACAAACTTTATTACATAATGGTGTATTAAAGTTTGTCAGTGACTTGCATCAGAATGTGGGATACAATTTTAAATTTCCTGAATATAATTATTAGTGACTGTGATGAAAGAAAATAATAAAAGAAAAGTAGGTCACATGGCACTCACTACTCTAACATTAGAAGGAGAAGTGACTTCTCTTTCAGGTAGCGCAAAGGGAGAAGTGGGGAGGCTTCTGGGAGAAGTTAATTGTGATTAATGGAAACATTGTTTTGCGACCCTTCAGAAGTTACCCCGACAAACTTTATCACACAATGTTGTATCGAGTACACATCCCCAGATCGGGATTCGAACTGGTGATAGGCACTGATTGCACATGTAGCTATAAATCCAAATACGATCATGACCACGACGGCCCCTGTTCAGGATTTGCACTTGCTACCTCAATCACAAATCTACAACATTTGAAATGTACCAGTGTAAAATTGGAAAGAAGTGTCATTTGGTATTTATGATAATTATTTTCAATGATTAAATCTCACATCGATCCCCACTCGTTGAATACTGATTGTGTACACTTAAAACTCCAACACAATGTAATTATTTAAAGTGAATAGACGTTAGAGAAAATCGAGAGGTTTCTCAAGAATGAGAAACTGGCAACATTGGGTACACAAGACACAAGACTTGTCTTAATCTACATTGGTGTAAATAAATGTATTTTATCATATAAAACTCTATCTGTTTCAACATGCATGATGTTCAAACAACAAAAAACAACAATGTCAAAGGTATTTAACATATATGTGTTAGTCATTCAGTCTATCAACACTCTTAACATAAGCTTATATTCTGAGTTCCATAGTTATCTACAATAATACGGTTGTCTTTTAAGTCATTGCACATTTCTCCGGTAATCAGTCTTTATTACTACGGTATTTATTGTTTAATTTTCCTTCAATTACGTGATCTTGAGTATAATTCGGTGTTAATTAGTAATGGTCCTACTAAAGCATTTCTTGCTTCTGATTCATGTAGATCGACTGTAATATAAGCAGCCCCAGCGTAGACGCGGACCTCATAGAGGACACAATTGCTCCCGATTAGAATGGGTGGCTCAATGAGCTAGGTAGTTGGATTACCTAACAACTCATAACAGTCTATCATCAATACGGCGTGGGTTCGCGCCCGGCTTTGTAGATTACAAAAATGGTGCACTCGACTCGCAGCCGCAAGTGATAAAGTTTACCAGTTGCTTGTCCATGGTCGGTGGTTCGCTCCGGGTACTCCGGCTTCTACCAGCAATAAGACTGGTCGCCATGATTTAGCTGAAATATTGCTGAAAGTGACGTTAAACACCAAATATCACCCAAAATCAACCGATTAGAACGACACTTTTTCTGCTCTTTTCAGACCATTATCAGTTGTTTTAGACATTACAGGATAAAAACAATATACCTAGATTGTCTGTGGATATCAAGCCGATTTTCACTCGCTAGCAATGCTAGCCTTCTTTCTCCCTGTTTCTAGCGATTTTGTGATAAGGCATGGATAGAGAATGGATCGGGTATTGCTTACGACAAGCGGGACACATTCGTAATCATTTGTAACAGCTATTCTCTCACTGTTTACAAAGTATATCTTTGTAATAAAGGACATTAAGACGGTGACTATATTTTACTTAAATAATGTCGATTATTTCGCTGTTTTGTTTAGGTGAATGGGTTAAGGTCTTTAAGGACACTTTTGCATTTTCTATCATGCGTTGATTGACGACTTCTGATGACCCCATTGATATCTTCAACCTTTGCTTTCAATAGCATTTCAGTTCTATCATGTTGGTCAGTTTTATTTTTTGGAGAAACCGGAGGACTCGGAGGAAACCATCGTCCTGTCGCAAGTCACTGAAAAGAGGTATCATATAAAGTTGTAACGAGTACACCTTGCCATGAACTGGATTCGAACTCATAGCGTTACTGGTGATAGGAACTGATTGCACTTGTAGTAGGAAATCCAACTACCAAACGATCACGACAAGAATGACCCCTCGGTCCCTACTGACGGACATATGATGTGAAATGTTTACCTAACAGGGTGTTATGGCTCGTGTGATATGTCATAATAAAACACGAACATCACAATAACACGTATGCCTTTTCTTTACTATTACGTTGAGAAAGTCAAAAATTAACAGAGCTATCAGTGTATCACAAATTATGTGTTCCATGCAAACAGCCATTAACCCTATTAATTGTATTTTGTTATTTTCTTCTGAAGAATGGAACACAGTGTTGTGAGCTGGGCATTTCATTTAAGACTGTATTAATCATTTTTAATGGATTTCTTATAATGAATAATTTTAATTTCGATTAAAACCATATTTGTTTTTTTTAAATTAATTAGCTGAGGGTTAAGGGCTGTTTGAAATTAATGCATACCGTTTCGCGTCAATAATTGTTAGCACTAAATTTTGCTGAGCATGTTTAGTTTGGAATGCAAATAGACCATTCATATCATCGAAAAAACGTTAACATAATGTAATTATTTAAAGTGAATAAACGTTAGAAAAAATCGAAAGGGCAGTCAACAATGACAAACTGGCAACATTGGGTACTCAAGACAC
This sequence comes from Gigantidas platifrons, assembly GCA_002080005.1. Taxonomy (NCBI): domain Eukaryota; kingdom Metazoa; phylum Mollusca; class Bivalvia; order Mytilida; family Modiolidae; genus Gigantidas; species Gigantidas platifrons. Next base: position 27,884 of record MJUT01025698.1, read on the forward strand.
AAGTCTTTTCTTAATCTACATTAGTATAAATAAATGCATTTTATCATATAAAACTCTATCTGTTTCAATATGCATGATGTCCAAGCAACACATAGCACCAATGTCAAAGACATTTAACATATATGTGTTAGTCATTCATTCAATCAATGCTATTAACTCATATATTCAGAGTTCAAAAGTTATTTACACTAATACGGTTGTCTTTTAAGTCATTCCACATTTCGCCGGTAATCAATCTTTATTACGACATTCATTGTTTAATATATCATTCAATTGCGTGATCTTGAGTACTAATTAAGTACAATCCGGTGTTAATTAGTAATGGTCTTAATAAAGCATTTCTTGTATATGATGCATGTAGATCGACTGTAGTATAAGCAGCACCAGCAATGACGCGGACCTCATAGAGGAAACAATTAATCCCGATTAGAATGGGTGGCTCAATGAGTTAGGTCGTTGGATTATCTAACAACTCATAGCAGCCTATCATCAGTACGTCGTGGATTCGCGCCTGGCTTTGTAAATTGCAAAAATGGTGCACTCGACTCCCAGCCGCAAGTGATAAAGTTTACCAGTTGCTTTCCCATGGTCTGTGGTTCGCTCCGGGTACTCCGGCTTCTTCCGCCAATAAGACTGGTCGCCATAATTTAGCTGAAATATTGATGAAAGTGACGTTAAACACCAAAAATCACCCAAAATCAACCGATTAGAACGACGCTTTTTTCTGCTCTTTTCCAACCATTATTAGTTGTTTTAGACATAACAGGACAAAAACAATATACCTAGGTTGTTTGTAGATAAAAAGCCAATTTTCACTCTCTAGCAAAACTAGCCTTCTGTCTCCATGTTTCTAGCGATTTTATGATGAGTAATGAATAGAGAATGGACCGATTAGTATTTACGAAAAGCGGAAAGTATATCTTTGTAATAAATGAAATTAAGACGGTGACTATATTTTACTTAAATAATGGTGATTATTTCGCTGTTTCGCTTTGGTGAATGGGTTAAGGTCTTTAACGACACTTTTGGATTGTCTATCCTACGTTGATTTACGACTTCGGATGACCGTAACACTATTTAATTATAATCGCGATCTTACCACTGGTACACTATCTAATTATAATCGTTATCCTACCACGGTAACAACATCTAATTATAATCGTTATCCTTCCACGGTAACACTATCTAATTATAATCGTGATCTTACCACTGGAACACTATATAATATAATTTGTCATCTTACCACAGGAACACTATCTAATTATATTCGCGATCTTACCAATGGAACACTATATAATTCAAATCGCATTCTTACCACTGGAAACTTATATCATTATAATCTTTATCTTACCACATGAACACTATCTTATTATAATCGTTATCTTACCACAGGAACATTATCTTACATAAGTTATTATCTTACAACATGGACACTATTTAATTCTAATCGTTATCTTACCACTGAAACAGTATTTAATTACAATCGTTAACTTAAAAACAGGGACACTATCTAATATAAATCGTTATCTTACCACAGCAACACTATCTAATTATAATCGTGATCTTTCCACTGGAACACTGTCTAATATAAATGGTCATCTTGCCACTGGAACACTCTCCAAATATAATAGTTATCTTACCACTGGAACATTATCTAATTATAATCGTTATCTTACCACTGGAACACTATCTAATTATAATTGTTATCTTACCAAGGTAAGACTATCTAATTATAATCGTAATCTTACCACTTTAACACTATCTTACATAAATTATTATCTTACAACATGAACACTGTCTAATTATAATCGTTATTTTACCACTGAAACAGTATTTAATTACAATAGTTAACTTACCACATGAACAATATCTAATATAAATCGTTATCTTACCACAGGAACACTATCTAATTATAATCGTGATCTTACCACTGGAACACTGTCTAATATAAATGGTCATCTTGTCACTGGAACACTATCTAAATATAATAGTTATTTTACCACTGGAACATTATCTAATTATAATCGTTATCTTACCAAGGTAAGACTATCTAATTATAATCGTAATCTTACCACTGGAACACTATCTAATATAAATTGTTATATTACAACAGGAACACTATCTAATTATAATAGTTATCTTATCATTGGAATACTATTTAAGTAAAATCATAATTTTACCACTGAAACACTATTTAGTTTAAATTGTTTTCTTACCACTGGAAAATTATATAATTATAATAGTTATCCTACCACTGGAACACTATCTAATTAAAATCCTTATTTTTTCCACAGGAGCACTATCTAAATATAGTCGTTATTTAACAATTGGAACACTATCTAATTATAATCGTGATCTTACCACTGGAACACTATCTAATCAAAATTAATATTTTTCCACAGGAGCGCTATCTAAATATAATCATTAGTTTACCACTGGAACACTATATAATTATAATCGTTATCTTACCACTGGAACACTATGTAATGTATATCGTTATCTCACCACAGGAACACTGTCTAATTATATTCGTGATCTTACCATTGGGAACTTGTATCATTATAATCGTTATGTTAACAAATGCACACTATCTTATTATAATCGGTATCTTACCACTGTAACACTATCTAAATATAATAGTTATCTTACCACTGGAATACTATCTAAATATAACAGCTATCTTAGAACTGGAACACTATCTAAATATAACAGTTATCCTACAACAGGAACACTATCTAATTATAACCTTTATTTTACCACTGGAACACTATAAAAGTATAAACGTGATCTTACCACTGGAACACTATGTAATATAAATCGCTATCTCATCATACGAACACTATCTAATTATAATCGTGGCCTTACCACTGTAAACTTATATCATTATAATCATTAGTTTACCACTGGAACACAATCTAATTATAATCGTTTTATTACCACGGTAACACTATCTAATTATAATAGTTTTCTTTTAACTGGAATACTATCTAATTAAAATCATTATGTTATCATTTTAACACTATTTAATTAAAATTGCGTTCTTACCACTGGAACACTATTTAATGATAAACGTTAACTTACCATAGGAACACTATCTAATTATAATCGTGATCTTACCACTGGAACCCTATCTAATATAAATCGTTATCTCACTACAGGATTAATATCTAATTATAATCGTCATCTTGCCACTGGCGCACTATCTAATTATAATAGTTATCTCATCACTGGAATACTATCTAATTAAAATCATTATTTTACCACTGGAACTCTATCTAAATATAATAGTTATCTTACCACTGGAACACTATCTAATTATAATCGTTATCTTACTACTGGAATACTATCTAATTATAATCGTTATCTTACCACGGTAACACTCTTTAATTATAATCGCAATCTTTCCACTTGAATATTATATACTATCAATCGTTATCTTACCACAGGAACACTATCTAATTAAAATCGTGTTCCTTCCACTGGAACACTGTCTAATATAAGTCGTCATCTTGCCACTGGAACACTATCTAATTATAAAAGTTATCTTATCACTAGAATAGTATTTAATTAAAATCATTATTTTACGACTGAAACACTATTTAATTCAAATCGCGTTCTTACCACTGGAACACTATTAAATCATAATCGTTAACTTTCCACAGAAACACTATCTAATCATAATATTTATATTACCACTGGAACACTATCTAATTATAATCGTTATCTTGTCACGGTAAAACTATCTAATTATAATCGTGATCTTACCACTGGAACAATATGTAATATAAATCGTTATCTCACCACAGGAACACTATGTAAATATAATCGTTATCTGAGCACTGGAACACTATTTAATCATAATCGTTAACTTACCACGGGAACACTATCTAATTAAACTCATTATTTTATCAGAGGAGCAATATCTAAATATAATCGCTATCTTACAACTGGAACAATATCTAATTCAAATCGATATCTTACCACAGAAACACTATCTTATTATAATCGTTATCTTACAATTGGAACACTGTCTGATTATATTTGTGATCTTACCACTGGAACACTATCTAAATATAATAGTTTTCTTACCACTGGCAAACTGTCTAATATAAATCGTCATCTTGCCACTGGAACACTATATAATTATAATAGTTATCTTATCACTGGAATACTATTTAATTATACTCGTTAACTTACCACAGGAACACTATCTAATTATAATCGTTATCTTACCACTGGAACACTATCTAAATAAAGTTGTTATCCTACAACAGGAACACTATCTAATTATAAAATGTATCTTACCACTGGAACACTATCTAATTATAATCGTGATCTTACCACTGGAACACTATCTAATATAAATCGTTATCTCACTACAGGAACACTATCTAATTATAATCGTGATCTTACCATTGGTACACTATCTAATATAAATCGCCATCTTGCCACTGGAACACTATCTAATTATAATAGTTTTTTTCATTACTGGAATACTATCTAATTAAAATTATTATTTTACCACTGGAATACAATCTAATTATAGTCGTTATCCTACCACGGTAACACTGTCTAATTATAATCGCAATCTTACCACTTGAACAGTATATACTATCAATCGTTATCTTACCACAGGAACACTATCTAATTATGATCGTTATCTTACCACTGGAATACTATCTAAATATAATCGTTATCTTACAACTGGAACAACATCTAGTTCAAATCGATATCTTATCACAGGAACACTATCTTATTATAATTGTTATCTTACAATTGGAACACTATCTAATTATAATCGTTATGTTACCAGTGGAATACTATATAATTATAATCGTTATCTTACCACAGGAACAATATCTAATTATAATTGTTTTCTTACCACTGGAACACTATGTAATTAAAATCATTATTTTACCACAGGACAAATATCTAAATATAATCGTTATCTTACAATTTGAACAGTATCTAATTGAAGTAATTATTTTAGCAGGGGAGCACTATCTAAATATAATCGTTATCTTACAACAGGAACAATATATAATTCAAATCGTCATCTTACCACAGGTACACTATCTTATTATAATCGTTATCTTACCACAGGAACACTATCTTACTATAATCGTTATATTACTATTGGAACAGTGTCTAATTTTAATCGTTATCTTACCAGTGGAACACTTTATAATTATAATCGTTATCTTACAACAGGAACACTATCTAATTATAATCGTTATTTTACCACTGGAATACTATCTAAATAGAACATTTATCTTACCACTGGAACACCATCTAATTATAATCGTTATTTTACCTCAGGAACACTTTCTAGTTATAATCGTTATCTTTTCACTGGAAAACTATCTAATTATATTCGTTATCTTACCACCGTAAACATATTTAATTATAATCACGATCTTACCACTGGAACATTATCTAATATAAATCGTCAACTTGCCACTGGAACACTATCTGATTATAATCGTGATCTTAATACAGGAACATTATCTAATTATAATCGTGTTCTTACCAATGGCACACTGTCTAATATAAATCATTATCCTACCACAGGAACATTATCTAATTCAAATCGCTTTCTTTCCACTGGAAACTTATATCATTATAATAGTGATATTACCACATGAACACTATCTTACTATAATCGTTATCTTACCACTAGAACACTATTTAATTATAATCGTTAACACAGGAACATTATCTAATATTAATCGTGATATTACCACTGGAACACTGTCTAATATAAATCGTCATCTTGTCACAGTAACACTATCTAATTATAACCGTGATCTTAACACTTGAAAATTAAATACTTATAATCGATATCTTACTACTTAAACACTATCTAATTGAAATCATTATTTTTTCTCAAGGAGCACTATCTAAATATAATCATTATTTTACAATTGGAACACTATCTAATTATAATCTTGATCTTTCCAATGGAACACTAGCTAATATAAATCATTATACTACAACAGAAGCACTATCTAATTATAATCGTTATCTTAGCACTGGAACACTATTTAATTATAATCGTTAACTTACCACAGGGTCACTATATAATTATAATCATTATTTTGTCACGGTAACACTATCTACTTATAATTGTGATCTTAACACTGGAACACTATGCAATATAAATCGCTATTTTAGCACAGGAAACTAATTATAACCGTGATCTTACCACTGGAAGCGTATATCATTATAATCGTTATCTTACCACAGGAACACTATCTTATATATATAATTATCTTACCACAGGAACACTATCTAATTATAATCGTTATCTGACCACTGCAACACTATTTAATTATAATCGTTAACTTACCACAAGAACACTATCTAATTATAATCTTTATCTTGCCACTTGAACACTGTCTAATTATAATCGCTATCTTGTCACGATAACACTATCTAATATAAATCGTGATCTTACCACAGGATCACTATCTAATTATAATAGTGATCTTACCACTGGCACACTGTCTAATATAAATCGTCATCTTGCCACTGGAACACTATCTAATTATAATAGTTATCTTACCACTATAACACTGTCTAATTATAATCGTTTTCTGACCACGGTACCACTATAAAATTATAATCGTTATCTTAGCACTGGAACTCTATCAAAATGTAATAGCTATCTTACCACTTGAATACTATCTAATTATAATCGTCATCTTACCACTGGAACACTTTCTAATTATAATCGTTATATTACCTCGGTAACACTATCTAATTATTAGTTATCTTATTACTGGAATACTATCTAATTAAAATTATCATTTTACAATTGGAAAACTATTTAATTCAAATCGCTTTCTTTTCACTGGAAAATTATCTGATTATAATCGTTATCTTACCACTGAAACATTGTCTGACTAAAATCATTAATTTACCACAGGATCACTATCTAAATATAATTGTTATCTTACAATTGGAACACTATCTAATTGTAATAGTTATCTTACCACTGTAACACTAGACAATTATAATCGTAATCTTACGACTGGAACATTATGTAATATAAAGCATTATTTTTACCAATGGAACACTATCTAATTATAATCGTTATCTTACCACGGTAGCACTTTCTAATTATAATAGGTATCTTATCACATGAATACTCTCTCATTAATTTACCACTGGAACATTATTATATTCAAATCGCATTTTTACCACTGGAAAATTATCTAATTATAATCGTTATCTTACCACTGAAACACTATATAATTATAATCGTAATCTTACAACTGGAACATTATCTAATATAAATCATTATCTTACCACTGGAACACTATCTAATTATAATCGTTATCTTACCACTGGGACACTATCTAAATGTAATAGTTATCTGATCACTGGAATACTAATATTAATGTATGGCCTCTTTCATATTGGGCCTGTTACATGCCCGAGGTATTAATAATGGGCAAGGATGGCTGTAATGGCCTGAGGCAACGCCGAGGGCTATTACAGCCGTCCGAGATGATTATTAATACCAAGGGCATGCAACAGGGCCAATATGAAAAAGGCAATATATTGATACTTTGATTAACCAACTTTAACAGAGAATACAGTGTAGGTATGTCATGATGTTTTTTTTTCCAATTTAAAAGCATTTTCCTTGTCGATAGTTCCTTCGTTCCTACAACTACCAGATCTCTGGGGTTGATAAATCGTGGTATTAACTGAAATCCTAAGTCATGAGTTGTTTTATTATATGAGTAAATCCGAAGTTATTGATATTTTGCTGTTTTTGTTCACTGTAATAGTAATAAAAAAAATGCGGTTCCCCAAGGTAATACTTGAGCGAGCCTCTTTTCCACCTGTGACTTTCACCGGAAGGTGAATAAAATTCAAACAATTCAACACACAAATTAAAAACAAACTGTCATAACTGTCTGTGATTTCGTAATGACTTGCTGTGATTTCGTAATGACCGGCTGTAGAATTTTCAGGTTCATAAAGGATGGTCATTTCTATTCATATTGTAGTAAGTTGGTTAATAATATCTAATTAAAATCATTACTGTACCACTGGAACACTGTTTAATTCAAATCGCGTTCTTACGACTGGAAAATTATCTCATTATAATCGTTATCTTACCACTGGAACACTGTCTAATCAAAATAATAATTCTATCACAGGAGCACTATCTACATATTATCGTCATCTTACAATTGGAACACTATCTAATTATAATCGTTATCTTACCACTGTAACACTATATAATTATAATCGTGATTTTACCACTGGAACATTATATACTATAACTCATTATGATACCACAGGAACACTATATAATTAGAATCGTTATCTTACCACTGGAACACTATATAATTATAATCTTTATCTTACCACAGGAACACTATTTAATTATAATTGTTATCTTACCGCTGGAACACTATCTAATTATAATCGCTTTCTTACCACTTGGACACTATCTAATTATAATCGTTATCTTACCACGGTAACACTATCTAATTATAATCGCGAACTTACCACTTGAAAACTATATAATATTAATCGTTATCTTACCACTGGCACACTATATAATTATAATCGTTATCTTATCACATGAACACTATTTAATTATAATCGTTATCTTACCGCTGGAACACTATCTAATTATAATCGTTATCTTACCACTGGGACACTCTCTAATTATAATAGTTATCTTATCGCTCGAATATCAATATTAATACATGGCCTTTTTTCATATTGGCCCTGTTACATTCCCGAGGTATTAATAATGGCTTCGGACGGCTCTAATGGTCCTCGGCGTTGCCTCAGGCCATTACAGCCATCCTTGACCATTATTAATACCTCGGGCATGTAAAAGGACCAATATGAATAAGGCAATATATTGATACTTGTATTAACCAACTTTAACAGAGAATACAGCTGTGTAGTTATGTCATGATGCTTTGTTTTTCCAATTTAAAAGCATTTTCATTGTCGATAGTTCCTTCGTTCCTACAACTACCAGATCTCTGGGGTTGATAAATCGTGGTATTAACTGAAACCCAAAGTAATCAATTGTTTTATTGTATGAGTAAATCCGAAGTTAGTGATATTTTGGTTTTTTTTTCACTGTAATTATAATCGTTATCTTACCGCTGGCACACTATCTAATTATAATCGTTATCTTACAATAATCATTGTAACAAATTAATGATGATTTTTCTGTCCTTCGATGTGTCTTGATTGACAATAAAGTATTTGTTGTTGTTCTTATAAAATTAATAATTGTTTGAAATGAACTTAATTATTTCCAAAAAGCTTATCACTATTTCAAATTAATACTTTTCTATATCATTACTTCTTTAATTTAATTCAAAATATGCATTATATTCATTAAAATAATTTTTAATTATCAGAAGCAAACAAATCCAGAGTGAATCTGTAATTTAGGGCAATATCTGATCCCCCAACCTAAATCCGAATGGTTTAATAATAACAGTCACAGATAGAAAAGGTTTCAAATTTGTATAAATGTAGCAGGAAAATCTCCAAACAATCTATGAAATTAGACAGTAGATACATTACATGTACGAAGTTAATAAAAATAGTGGCTGATGTTTGAAATGCAAACGAAAGTCAAAGGTCAGAGTATGCTTCATCTACATCAGTACTAGTCCGAGATTCCTCTGCCGTTCGACGACTATTTAGAACTTGCTGTTGTCGTTGAACGTAAGAGCGCTTGCCATAAGCAAAACAGCGGATTTTTTTCCCGCATCTCATTTGTAACACATTTTGTGGCTATCAGATTTTATTTTCTATCCAAAACCTATCTATATCTATATCGCTTCAACGATCATTTTTCTATTCATTCATAACCATCTTACCCTCAGAGAGTGGTGTTAAACTCGATTACAGCACGTTTGTTTTCCCTTACACCCGATGATTTGGTCATTTCACTGCCATTTTTTTAGCGTGATATCGCGATACTAACTGAAAGATGACAGCAATGCATTGCATGATGGGGGATACTAAATGCAGTGCGCCAAATTAGCATGCATAAACAAACATATAAGACGAAATAAAGCGTACTCTGCAGGACAAACAGTACCATCTACAGCTCAAATCAGAGCAGAAGAAAATAATACAAAATATGTTGGATAGAAAAGATTCATTTGGCAGTGTTATCCGCCGGCTTCGGAAAGAGCATGTCTTACGTTTCCCCCTATTTTGGAAAAGGACAGATCATATATGCAAATCATCTCCCATGCTACATTGCGGCAATAGTAGTTCTCTCGAAGTCACGTGACAAATATTTCAAAATGTCAGTGTTCAAAATGACGAAATCATATGGTCTGGGGAAATTGTGTTGTAATGGAGTGTAACACCAATTTCTGAGGGTAAGATGGTTATGAATTAATAGAAAAATGATTGGTGAAGCGATTTATATTAGGGTTTTGGATAGAAAATAAAATATGATTGTCACAAAACGTGGAAATGTGCCTCTCTCGAGTGTGAGAGGACAATCCGCTGTTTTGTTTAAGGCAAGCGCTCTGACGTTCAATGAAAACAGCAAGCTCTAAATAGTCGTCGAACGGCAGAGGAATCTCGGACTACATCAGTACATGTAAGACATGGTGACATAGTCACCTTGCATGCTTTGTACTTTATCTATTATTGCATTTTCATTTGTCCTTATTCTATTTTCATTTGTGGGGAGGGGGAAATATGAAAATACCTGCAATCTCTGCCTTTTTTCCATAGCTCTTGATGTCCGTTTCTGCCGGGTATTAAGGAAAGAGGTCGTAAAGAAAACACTGATGATCTAGTGCTAGATGTAGTAAACAATCTTATCCTTGCAGATACAGGAGAGTCCCTAAATTACTCGCATATTGGCAGTACTCATAGAGTTGGACCTCCACTCAGAATCACCGATTCTAAATCTAAACATAGCCGGCCTCGGGACATAATCATCCGATTTGTTAGCTACCGCAATTGAGACCTTGTTTTACGCAACAAGAAAAAAACTCAAGACGCACAGCCAATCACAGCCTCCTGAACATAGACCCTATGTAAATGAGGCTCTCACAAAAAAGCGTGCAAACCTATTAAAAAAACCCAGAGACTTGCTAAGAGATCGAAAGGTAAACAACTGTTGGACACGTGACGGCAAGATTCTTGTCAAATCTCTCTCAGTCAGAACCATCCATATATCGCATTACACTGATCTGGAACAATTCCTTAAAAATACTGTCGTGCCAAATCCTCACAAACACAAAGATACCTATGTGAAGTCAAGTAACAATACCCGTCAGTTGAACGCGACCACAATTCCTTTCGATCAGCCAATTGCTGATTTCGATTATATTACTTCTACGCCCTTACCAGCCGCAAGTATGAATAGTACTACACCGCATATTAACTGTTTATGTTTATGTTTATTACAATACTTTCTAGTTCTGTTGTTCATTTATGTATATTTTGCTTTACTGTTTATAGTTCTGTTCATTTCGTTTGATTATTTTTTGCCTCAGTTATATATGTTTTGCTATCATTGTCAGTCTGTACTAATATCTATAGTTTTCCCATATATACATTTTTTTTGTTTTAATTAATTCCCATATAATGTGTGTTTTACTTCACATAATTTATGGTCTCTATATCTACTGTAGGTATATGTCAAATATAAATTTCTTCCTTTCATTTATTTAGTATGTATCCGCTTCTTTTCATTTTCTACACATTTTCCTTTTTGTATCTTATAACGATCTCACTGTTATTATATACTCAATATCGTTATAACCTCACTTAGACCAAAACTCTGTATCTTGATATATTTTATCTATAATTATATATATTAATATATGTGTATTTATTTATTTAATTTTTCCCGTCTCTTCCTTTTTTTCTCCTTTTCCGGAAACAATCCGAGACGGTTCTTCTATTTATTACATACTTAATTCTGTGTATACAAAATGTTTCACACTTATGAACGTATACAACTGTGAAAAGAGATAAATTTTGATCTCGATCTATATTTTTTTTTCTCCAAATTTCTACAACATGTACAAGCAGCTACATATATCAACGTGTCCAATGCCACATTCGGGGACGGAGATGAACATAGTCCGGGGACAAAGATCCGAAGCGACGAGAACGAGGTTAGTTGGTATAATTTTGCAAATTTCTTGAGTTCAGTAATTGGTTAAGTGTAAAAATATATCCAGCGGAACACTGTGATCATTCAGGAAGATATTGAACCCATTGTGCATGCGCAAGTTGTCCTGGAAATAGTCAAACACTCAAACACAATGTGTGGACGGTCCTCAAAATCGGAATTCACCGGTGTTTTCTGTACGATTACGCCTTACATGCAGCATTACACAGTGGTCACTGTTGTCATATAGTGTGTCCAACGCGGGGGCAATAATGATTTATATTCATTACGGCAGAATAATGTGTCAATAATCTTTTACGGCACAAAATTACGATGTGTTGTATGGGAACAGAGAAGTTCGTGTAGCCAGAAAGAGGGGACAGAGATCAAATTTGCAAAAAATGGTAAATTTATTGCAGCTGTTCTACCATTTTAACGTTCACAATGGTTTACATTTAGTATTTAAGCTACATCCTGTTATGTGTATTCCCTTTCCAACACGATAAAACACACTACAATTGTGTGTTAATTGTTTTATTTACAACAATTTTCGGGTAGTGGACATAATTATTTGTCACCTGTGATTTGTTCCTATATATTTCATATGAAACCACAATTTAAAAAAGAATGTGAAGTAATTTCTTATCCAATTTCACACAGGTGCTCATAGCATGGACTTACCACCCCATTTTTGTTTCTAACTTTCTACTTACAAATTTATTTTCCATAAAATTTCTTTATTTCTGTATTATTTCATCTCTTTTTCCTTATTTTAACTTGTTCGTGTCAATATTCATACAATCTTATCTTATTTTAACTTGTTCGTATCAATATTCATACAATCTTATGTTAACATGCGTTCACATAAGATTGTATGAATATTGACAAGAACAAGACTGCACACTGTTGCATACCTGACTTCAAACCTAAGTAATAGCCAGTGACTGAACTAACCCCATGACTAAACTCCACCCTCAAATGACGTCCTAGAGAGAGAGAGAGAGAGTACAACTGCTGTCACAAAAAGCTGCTCAGTCAGGAATATGATATTTTGTCACACCAAATAAAACAATTTTTGCATATTATTTTAAATTAAATTCTGTCTCTTTTTCCAGATGATGCAATGACCCGAAAAAGACCCAACCTGTGGCCTCATAAGCCAAAACGCTTCATAAGCCAAAGGACATACGAACTGCAATTCATCCGAATACAAAAAAACGGACAGGAACAACTCTTAAGGACAATACCCCAAAATCGAGGAGGACGATAAACAGATGCAGTTTAGCCAATAGCCTTAAAATATTTAAAAGATATTGATCAACTGATATCAGGTACAAGGTGACCATAAAATAGCTGTAACTTCGATTCAATCCTGTCACTGGATAATATTAAGATTTTTGTATGAAATTCAAAAGTTTACTATTAAAGAAAGTTCCATATGTACATGTATATCAGTAGTTCTTACTGCCCTTGGCTGTTAGAGTTACAAAGATTTCCAATGAAGACTTCCATAATACATTGTATTTAAGTATTTTAATAACATTACAATTTGCAATTTTACAAATCCAAAAGATAATGTACTTGGATGATAACATGATACCAGATATAAAACCAAAATGATGATGTTGACTATGAAATGCAGTTAGTGAACATCATTATTCGTCACTTAAAACCACGTTTTTAAAAACAAATTTTTTTTTTAACTCATTTCTAATACAATTTCAAACGAAATGTTCACCATTAAACACAGAATATTATACATGTACAGTTTTACTGTTTATTTGGAAATATTTTAGGTGTAGTTTTAAAATGATCAATGGTTTAATCACAAACTTTAATTTTTTTGTCACAATTCCATATACCTAAGTATTAACTATTACATTAAAATTTACCTTGCTGATTCTTTAAAACTGCAGATTATGTCCAAATAAACAATAAAACTAAATAATATTGGTGAAAATTTGATTGAAATTGGATAAGAAATGACTTAACATTTTTGGTTTGATTGTGGTTTCATATTACTGAAGGGAAAAAGAAACGCAGGGTAACATAATATGCTCCTATTTTTTAACTGCGTGACGTAAAATTACGAAAACTGGGCAGACGAGTGGCTTGGTCAGTGTGCACTAAAATCGGTGTCTAAAGTAACTCAACCGTGAAAGGTATCATGTGACACAGAGAAATCGCCACGTTACTGCCACTGAAACCGCTTTAACTATGGTAGGCAATCATAATCGCCACATTCACCCAAAAACTGTGAGAAACCGATTGCGCGAGCTTGGTCTGCGAGCTCGTCGACCTTACATTGGTTTTCCTCTCACTTGTGCACGTCGCGCGCGTCGTATGGCTTGGTTGGCGGCACATGGTCCCAGACAATTTTCAATCAGGCAATGGAGACGGGTCTTTTTCACAGATGAGTCGCGGTTCACCTTTTAAAGTCGCCGTTGATTGTGATAGCCGGTAATTTAACAGACGTAATATATAAGGATGAAATCCTCCGGCCGGTTGCAGTTCCATTTGTGCAACAGCATCACCTAATTTTCCAGCAGGATAACGCCCGGCCCCATGTAGCCAGAGTTTGTCAAGATTGACTCGCCAATCATAACATTAACCCACTCGATTGGCCTCCGTACAGTTCAGATTTGTCCCCAATCGAATATCTGTGGAACGAAATGGACATGAGAGTAAAGGGGCGTCGGAATGCCCCCGCTACTCGCGACCAATTAAGTGCTGTCTTGCTGAAAGAGTGGGATAATATCCCCATGAGAAGGATAAATGCTCTGATGAACTCCATGCACAGGAGAGATATTGACGAGTTAATCGATTTCACTTTAACATATTTGGGGGTACTGTTAAATTTGTTTCAAATACTCATGATTTTTTTATCAAAATCTAATGAAATTTTAAAAACTTGTTGATTAAAACTTAATATTGAAAAAAACATTCGAATACATAATATTAAATCACCTAAAGGTTGACCCTGCGCTTCTTTTTCCCTTCAGTATATATAGGAAAAAATCACAGGTGACGAATAATTATGTCCACTAACTAAAAACTGTTGAAATAAAACAATTAACACACAATTTCAGTGTGTCTTATCGTGTTGGAAAGGGAATAAACATAACAGGATGTTGTTTAAATACGAAATGTAAACCATTGTGAACATTAAAAGGGTAGAACAACTGTAATAATTTTACCGTTTTTGCAAAGTTGATTTCTGTCCCCCCTTACTGGCTACAGGGACTTCTCTTTCCCCATACGACACATCATAATTTTGTGCCGAAAACGATTATTGACACATTATGATGCCGTAATAACTATGAATCATTATTGCCCTCGTTTTGGATCAATGTGTAGTGCTGCATGTAAGGCGTAATCGTACAGAAAATACCGGTGAATCCCGATTTTGAGGACCGTCCCCACATTGTGTTTGAGTGTTTGACTATTTCCATGACAACTTGCGCATGCAAACTGGGTTCAATATCTGCGTGGATGATCACAGTGTTCCGCTGGATATATTTTTACACTTACCTAATTACAGAATTCGAGAAATTTGCAAAATTATACCAACTAACCTCGTTCTCGTCGTTTCGGATCTCTGTCCCCGGACTATGTTCATCTCCGTCCCCGAATGTGGCATTGGACACGGTGTATATAGTTACTAGCTGGTTACTCAAAATCCACAAACACCCAAACATGGGAATCGCCTGAAATTACCGTAATCGTAACACACTATTTGGTAAGTGATAATCTGCATCCCAATGACGCTATAGTTTAAGCCAGTCCGTTTATTTGCCCAGTTTAATATTCATATCATGATATTGCACCCGCACTTGGTCCCAGGAGTTTTTATTTGTGCAGTGGCTTAATAATTGATCCCATATGGGGTTCGGTTCTGATGATTCTTATCTACTTGTCTCTATATGGGATTATCATTTATGGCTTAATATTAATTTTGTTTGGGATTCGGTCTCGATGATTTTTTATCTTGTGTCTCGGTGGAGACACGGTGTGGGAAATCATCGAGACCGAGTCCAAGATGGGATTGAGCTTAATATATCCTACATGTAGTGGAATATTTCAATGGATTTATTGATGCATACATTGCACCAAGTGTGGATTTAATTCGTTCATTGCCAAGTTGGCGTGTTCATGTGATTTTTCTTATTACGTAAATATGTATGATCACTACACATAGCTAATTACAGCCCGAGCCTTCGAGTATTTTAGTTTCTTCTTTTTCTTATTTTTCCAATTCTACATGCACTCTTCATATACTTCATATACAAATGTATGTCTCATGATGTGTATGCTACACCTTAGTTTATTTCATTGATATATCTTTCTTTATTATTTATTTCCTATTATTTTGTATGTAACGGAGCTTCAGCCAATTGATGACAGCTTTGTAAGGTACATGTATTATATTGTCTTATGCTGTGATATTTCAATTATACGTACTTATTTGAAAACCTGTATTTGTTTTGTCCATTTGTTTGATGATCATGGATAGCCCATTTTGTGATTTGTTTTCCAATTACAGGTCTTTGAATATGTATCACTCAAATTCTCCAATATTGCTTTTCCCCTATTCATAGTGTTCTACCTACTCCTCATATGCTGTGACATCCGTCCTAACCCAGGCCCAGATACTTCAAAATATGAGATGTGTAATTTACAAATTATTAATTTCAATGTAAACCTTCTAAGATTCAAAACTGACCTCTTACAAGCAGAACTTGGGGATTGTGATATTATATGTGTCACTGAAACAAAACTAAATAATAATATCAGTAACGATGACAATTCTATTGAGAATTTTCAAAATCATCAACCTTTTCGTAAAGACAGATTGACAGATAATGGCGGTGGGGTCCTGATTTACGTAAGAGATAATATAATTGCGAAACGTCGCTCTAATCTAGAAATCCCAGAATTATAATCAATTTGTATTGAAGTTGTAACTAATGGTAAAAAAGTTATTATTATGTGTTTTTATAGACCTCCCCAAGCCAGTGCTAATTCTTGGGATCATTTAGAAACTCTGATTGACAACTGCATTGATACTAATTGCAGTGTTCTACTATTAGGTGACATTAACGAAGACCTATTCTCTATAAGTGATAACCATGAATTTTCTAGAATATGTGAGAGATATGGCATTTCTAATGTCATCAATGAACCCACTCGCATCACCCCTACAAGTTCTACACTGTCACCAGGTAAAATAGAATGTCCGTCTGAATTTAAGTTGAAAAGACATCCACTGTGTTATCAGAACGTCACACAGTTCAATAATCAACAAAAACACAGCCATGACAGCGCCACCAATCATAATATATTTTCCACCTGACCTTAAGTAGAAAAGAACGCCAACTGTCTATCAGAACGTCAAACAGTATACAAATCAACAAAACAAAACACAGTCATGACAATGTTACTAATTAAAATATATTGTCCATCTGACCTTAAGTAGAAAAGAATGCGCGATCTCTATTAGAACGTCACAGTATAATAAAAACAAAAACACAGGCACGATAGGGTCGCTAACTAACATATTTTGTCCATCTGACATTCAGTAGAAAAGAACACCAACGGTCTATCAGAGCGTCACACTGTAAAATAATCAACAAAAACACAGCCATGACTGTTACCAAGTAAAATATATTGTCCATCTGCCCTTAAGTAGAAAAGAACGCCCACTGTCTATTAGAACGTCACAGTATAATAAAGAAAAACAAAAATACAATCATGATAGTGTCACTAACTAAAATATATTGTCCATCTGACATAAAGTAGAAAATAACTTCTGCTGTCTGAACAGAACGTCACACAGTATAATAATCAACAAAAACACAGCCATGATAGTGTCGCTAACTAAAATATATTGTCCATCTCACATTCATTAGAAAAGAACACCCACGATGTATCAGAACGTCAAAGAGTTTAATAATCAACAATAACACAGCCATTACAATGTTACCAAGTAAAATATATTGTCGATCTGACCATAAGTAGAAAAGAATCCTCACTGTCTATTAGAATGTCACAGTATAATAAAAACACAAACACAACCATGATAGTGTTGCTAACTAACATATATTGTCCATCTGACATTCAGTAGAAAAGAACACCAACGGTCTATCAGAGCGTCACAGAGTATAATAATCAACAAAAACACAGCCATGATAGTGTCGCTAACTAACATATATTGTCCATCTGACCTTATGTAGAAAAGAACTTCCACTGTCTTATTAGAACGTCACACATTATAACAATCAACAAAAACACAGCCATAATGGTGTCACAAACTAAAATATATTGTCCATCTGACCTTAAGTAGAAAAAAAAACCCACGGTTCATCAGAACGTCACAGAGTATACTAATCAACAAAAACACAGCCATGACAGTGTTACCAAGTAAAATATATTGTCCATCTGACCTTAAGTAGAAAAGAACGCCCACTGTCTATTAGAACGTCACAGTATAATAAAGAAAAACAAAAATACAGTCATGATAGTGTCACTAACTAAAATATATTGTCCATATGACCTTAAGTAGAAAAGAACGTCCACTGTCTTTTCAGAACGGCACGCATTATAATAATCAACAAAAACACAGCCATGATAGTGTCGCTAACTAAAATATATTGTTTATCTGGCCATCATTAGAAAAGAACACCACGGTCTATCAGAACGTCACAGAGTATAATAACCAACAAAAACACAGCCATGACAGTGTTACCAAGTAAAGTATACTGTCTATCTGACCTTAAGTTGAAAAGAACGTCCACTGTCTATCAGAACCTCACACAGTATAATAATCAACAAAACAACACAGCCATGACAATGTTACCAAGTAAAATATATTGTCCATCTGACCTTAATTAGAAAAAGAACGCCCACTGTCTATTAGAATGTCACAGTATAATACAAACAAAAACACAGCCATGATAGTGTCGCTACCTAAAATATATTCTCCATCTGACATTCAGTAGAAAAGAACGCCCACGGTCTATCAGAGCGTCACACAGTATAATAATCAACAAAAAACACAGCCATGACAGTATCAGCAAGTGCAATATATTTTCAATCTGACATTAAGTAGAAAAAAAACGTCCACTGTCTTATCAGAATGTCATACCATATAATAATCAACAACAACACAGCCATGATAGTGTCGCTAACTAAAATATACTGTCCATCTGACCTTAAGTAGAAAATAAAACCCACGGTCTATCAGAACGTCACTGAGTATAATAATCAACAAAAAAAAACACAGCCATGACAGTGTTACCAAGTAAAATATACTGTCCATCTGACCTTCAGTAGAAAATAACTTCCACTGTCTTATCAGAACGTCACACAGTACAATAATCAACAAAAACACAGCCATGACAGCGTCACCAAGCATAATATATATTCCACCTGCTCTTATGTAGAAAATAACGCCCACTGTCTATCAGAACGTCACAGTATAATAACAACAACAAAAAACACACCCATGATAGTGTCACTGACTGAAATATATTGTCCATCTGACCTTAAGTAGAAAATAACTATTGCTGGCTATCAGTACGTCACACAGTAAAATGATCAACAAAAACACAGCCATGACAGCGTCACCAATATGATATATTTTCCATCTGACCTTAAGTAGAAAAGAACGTCCACTGTCTATCAGAACGTCACACAGTATAATAATCAACAAAAACACAGCCATGACAATGTTACCAAGTAAAATATATTGTTTATCTGACCTTCAGTAGAGAATAAAACCCATGGACTATCAGAACGTCACAGAGTATAGTAAACACAGCCATGACAGTGTTACCAAGTAAAATATATTTTCCATCTGAACTTAAGTAGAAAAGAACGGCAACTGTCTTTTCAGAACGTCACACAGTATAATAATCAACAAAAAATACAGAAATGACAATGTTACCAAGTAAAATATATCGTCCATCTAATCTTAAGTAGAAAATAACGCCCACTATATATTAGAATGTCACAGTATAATAACACAAAAAACACAGCCATGATAGTGTCACCAATATGATATATTTTCCATCTGACCTTAAGTAGAAAAGAACGTCCACTGTCTATTACAACGTCACAGTATAATAAAAACAAAAACACAGCCATTATAGTGTCACTAACTAAATATATTGTCCATCTGACCATAAGTAGAAAAGAACGTCCACTGTCTTATCAGAACGTCACAGATTTCAATAAACAACAAAAACACAGCTATGACAGCGCCACCAAGCATAATATATTTTCCTCCTGATCTTAAGTAAAAAAGAACGCCCACTGTCTATTAGAACGTCACAGTATAATAAAAACAAAAACACAGCCATGATAGTGTTACTAACTAACATATATTGTCCATCTGACATTCAGTAGAAAAGAACTTCCACTGTCTTATTAGAACGTCACACATTATAACAATCAACAAAAACACAGCCAAGTTGGTGTCACAAACTAGAATGTATTGTCCATCTGACCTTAAGTAGAAAATAAAACCCACAGTCCATCAGAACATCACAGAGTATAATAATCAACAAAAAAACAGCCATGACAGTGTTACCAAGTAAAATATATTGTCCATCTGACCTTAAGTAGAAAAGAACGCCGCCTGTCTTTTCAGAACGTCACGCATTATAATAATCAACAAAAACACAGCCATGATAGTGTCGCTAACTAAAATATATTGTCCACCTGACCATCATTAGAATGCCATCAACATCCGTTTAAAAACATCTTCATTTGTTTTCTTTGAAACCATGTACCCTATATAGACGGACCGACAGTAATACATATCTTAAAATAATAGTTTTTGTTAACTATGCACTTTTTTATTGGTCTAAATATAATGCTAAGAAATTTCAAGCCGCAGCTACATATAGACTTCAAAAACCAATAAAGAGAGATCAACAAATATCTTTATAGTAGTGAATCTGTATCCCGTATTTGCAAATTTTGAACGGGTGTATATAGTTGGTTACAAAGGGATGCAAAATGCATTCATTATTTTGTTTTATAAAAGTACCTGTGTTTTTTTAATAATGAAGAATGAAAATTGATGGTATATCCATGACAGACATATTCATTTCTTGTAAAGTACATAAAAAATGTAAAAGACTATCCCTTTCCTATTCTGATATGTCTTTAGTGCATCGGTGTGAAGTTCTATGATTTTTTGTGTCACTTCACTTGGCGCTTGCAAAGCTAGACCTTCTACTGTCTGATTGAGGCTCTAACTATTCACTTCAGCCTCCAACTTTGCCATAGAACAGCCTGTTCTGCACTTTTCCTTGATTTACTCTACCGATCTTTTTTTTGTCCACCCGCACTTGCATTCACAGAGTTTGTGATCTCTTTTCACACTTTTGCCTTCTCTGCATTTGTTATAGCATTCGTTTGTTTTGACCTAATTATGGTTATGTTTTCTCCACAAGCTCACATAAGCAAACCAAGTCAGCCTGGAGAAATGTTCACCTCTCCGTCTTTTTTTTGTTGAGCAAACGATTTCTGACATTTTTTTCACAAAGAATACTATGGAATTATGGGATACTATCCACTGGTTAAGCTACTCAACCACTGGTTAGATAACCACAGCACTATCCAATGTTTGAGCAACGTAAAATTGTCCACCGGATAAGGTACCACTGTTTAGCAATTTTATCCATTGGTTTGCCTAACCAATGGATACAATTAGCCAGTGTTTTGAGCAACCCTGTCCTGACCTTCAGTAGAAAATAATATCCACGTTCTATCAGAACGTCAGAAAGTATAATAATCAACAAAAACACAGCCATGACAGTGTCACCAAGTAAACTATATTGTCCATCTGACCTTAAGTAGAAAAGAACTATCGCTGTTTATCAGAACGTCCCACAGTATAATAATCAACAACAAGACAGCCATGACAGTGTCACCAGGAAAATATATTGTCCATCTGACATTCAGTAGAAAAGAACACCAACGGTCTATCAGAGCGTCACACAGTATAATAATCAACAAAACACACAGCCATGACAGTATCAGCAAGTGCAATATATTTTCAAACTCACCTTAAGTAGAAAAGAACGCCCACTGTCTTATCAGAACGTCACACAGTATAACAATCAACAAAAACACAGCCATGATAGTGTCACCAGGAAAAATATATTGTCCATCTGACCTTAAGTAGAAAAGATCATCCACTCTCTTATCAGAACGTCACACAGTATAACAATCAACAAAAATACAGCCATGACAGCGTCACAAACTAAAATATATTGTCCATCTGGCCTTAAGTAGAAAAGAATATCCACTCTCTTATCAGAACGTCATACAGTATAATAATCAACAAACACACAGCCATGACAGTGTTGCCAAGTAACATATATTGTCCATCTGACGTTAAGTAGAATAGAACGCCCACTGTATATTAGAACGTCATAGTATATTAAAAAAAAAACAAAAAAAAACAAGACCATGATAGTGTCATTAACTAAAATATATAGTCCATCTGACCTTATGTAGAAAAGAACGCCCACTATCTTTTCAGAACGTCACACAGTATAATAATCAACAAAAATACAGCCATGACAGCGTCACAAACTAAAATATATTGTCCATCTGACCTTAAGTAGAAAAGAATATCCACGTTCTCTCAGAATATTAGAAAGTATAATAATCAACAAAAACACAGCCATGACAGCGTGACTAAGTAACCTATTTCGTCCATCTGACCTTAAGTAGAAAAGAACTATCGCTGTTTATCAGAACGTCACACAGTATAATAATAAACAACAGCACAGCCATGGCAGTGTCACCAGGTAAAATATATTGTCCATCTGACCTTAAGTAGAAAAGAACGCCCACTCTCTTATCAGAACGTCACACAGTGTAATAATGAACAAAAATACAGCCATGACAGCGTCACAAACTAAAATATATTGTCCATCTGATCTTAATTAGACAAGAACTGTCGCTGGCTATCAGAACGTCATACAGTATAATAATCAACAAAAAACACAGCCATGACAGTGTTACCAAGTAAAATATATTGTCCATCTCTCTTTAAGTAGAAAAGAACTCCCACTGTCTATTAGAACGTCACAGTATAATAAAAAAAACACAGCCATGATAGTGTCATTAACTAAAATATATTGTCCATCTGACATTCGGTAGAAAAGAACACCCACGGTCTATCAGAACGTCACACAGTATAATAATCAACAAAAACACAGCCATGATAGTGTCGCTAACTAAAATATATTGTCCATCTGACCTTTAGTAGAAAAGAACGCCCACTATCTTTCAGAACGTCAAGCATTATAATAATAAACAAAAACACAGCAATGATAGTGTCACTAACTGAAATATATTGACCATCTGACCTTCAGTAGAAAAGAATATCCACGTTCTATCGGAACGTCAGAAAGTATAATAATCAACAAAAACATAGCCATGACAGTGTTACCAAGTAAAATATATTGTCCATCTGACCTTAAGTAGAAAAGAACGCCCACTGTCTATTATAACGTCATAGTATATTAAACAAAAAACAACACGGCCATGATAGTGGCATTAACTAAAATATATTGCCCATCTGACCTTAAGTAGGAAATAATGTCCCCTGTCTTATCAGAAAGTCACACATTATAATAATCAACAAAAACACAGCCATGATAGTGTCGCTAAA